>JAVQIZ010046797.1:0-11755 GCA_036023535.2 Galaxias brevipinnis | reverse complement strand
AAAGCTTTGCATCGGCTACCACCAGAGGCCAGTTTTGAAATGACAAAATTATGTTATTAACAGTAGAACTATGGAAAGCTGGAATTATCAGTGATTTATGAATATATTCTTAAACCAGTAAATCAATCGTTTGATAGTAAATAAACATGTCTTTTTTTATTTAACTGCTCTAAGTTGAGGATTTTTTCGTGTAGCAACAAAACATACGCTCTTTGGAAGCTAACTGCAAATTGGCAAGACATGTATAGATATAAACACTTCTATTTTGTGAAGCTAAGTATTACTCTGGAATGACTTAAGACTCCGATCAACAAAAACGTTATTTGTGTTGATTTAAAAAGTTTCAAAACAGGACACAGCGCGGTTTTCTTCACCGCTGCGTGAAAACAACTGCCGTCGACTACAGTGTAGCTGTTGCGTTTGTCCTGGCTACTAGCAGCAACAATAACAAGTCCACGTCAACAACAGTTAACCAGTGATAAATGAATTTGGCTAGGGTAAAATCTTGGGGAAAAAAAAAAAAAGTGTCCTGTAGCGTTAAAATAGAGGAAAAGACTGAGCTGAAAATGAAACCGATTAGGACTAATGTAACCAGCATAAAAAGAAACTGAGTCTTTAAATTTTTTGTTTGTTGTTTTAAGCCATCATACTGTCAAAATACAAAAATTGTTTATTGAACATTAAAACACGTAAACCTATTCTAGTAAAACTCCTAAATAAAGGTATGAACCTGAAAATGAGCATAATTTGGACCCTTTAAAACATTAAATAGTGGGGGGGTTTTCAGCTCTGCCTGAACAAAGCTTGTAATACAATTACAATCAGTGTCCAAAATAAACTTTTTGACTCACCGGCCAACGGGACTGGAAGATTAAACAATCCACCGGCCAATCATATTTTTTACAAAATAATAAATGTAATTTTTGTGTCACACATACATTAGTTTCACTAGGCCTACATTGCATGGAGTTAAGGTATTATGTTGCATACAAACCTTATATAACTCTATATAAATACAATTGAAAACAGTTAATCAATTCCAGACATAATATCTTACTTTTCCTGTAGCCAGCATCTTACAACTACTGTCACTGCTGTTTGGTCATAAATTATGGGACTTAGATATAGGACGTTTATAAATTGATTTCACATGAACCAGTAAGCTACAGCTCAAAGACAAACTGTCACGAAGTTGCTTGAGTTAAGCTTCTGTCGTTTTCAGTGACCTTGGCATTGGGCCCTTCCTCATAACAACCATTCATAAATTGGTCTCATGTTCCAAAACAAAAGTAGTCCCAGTGCCCTAATGTCTACGTTACATACAAGTGAAATTTGGAAATGGAATGTGGCAATTTTCGCCAAATTAGCAGCAAACCGGTGGCTAGCTCGAACCTGTGTGTGTTTGTGTGTCAAACTCCGACACAGAAAGCAGATGACTTTACAGCGCAAGCGCAAATGACACCAAAACAAAGTAAAGACTTTGCGCAAGTTTTTTTTATACTAATTTGGTACAAACTCTTACCCACCAGGTGTTAATTTCAAACCCTGATTACAATAAATCACGAACACCCCTAAAGTGGGTCCTACCATTACTTCTGACATCAACCGTCTTGATGATTCGGCAATTCGGATAGACTACAGTACATTCAAATTAATCGGAAGAGTAGATAGAACGTAACGCAATTGTGTAGACATTAACCCTGTTCTTGTCAATGAAGTCGTAATTTAGGTGAAATTATGTTAACTTTCCAATTAGGTGTTAACCCAGTGCGCTGTTGCTGAATTAAATATAGGACAATAGCTAGCTAGAGACCAGTAGGTTAACTTATGACCATGGCCTGGGTCTGTGTGTCAGCTTGCTAGTTAGAGAGTCACCACTGGCTACTACTAACATTACCACAATGACGGCTCAAATGTATGCACCTTAATGCCCGCACTTTCTGGCTATTCTCCCCACATATCCTTTTACCAGCATTGCTAAAAAATGATAGTAATACATAACACCAGTAAAAAAAGGCGGTACTAGCTAATTGGCTAGCTGGTGAAATATAAGTTGTATTGTGTTATTAACTTTTTCCATTGGTTTATGTGCCCTCTTTTTGCATGCCAAGTTAGATTATCACCACCGTTTTATAAGATTGTTTTATAAGTTTTATAAGAAACAAACACTTTGTATTCAGTAGTTGATGCATTCATGTAGTTTTAGCTGATTGGGAAACTGAACAATATTGAACTTCTATCATAAGCGTAGTAAAGCATTGTTTCTATTTAAATGTCAGATGTCTCCTTTATTAAACTCAGATTTCATTCGTCGACATAGCAAGAAGAAAGCTTGTGACAGTCAGTTTTTTGCAGTCAAAAAATAATAGTAGGTTGAGAGTACTTAGTTAGAGACGGTAATACTATAAATATTCAGTGTATGCATGGCGACAATTGTTATAAAATGCTGTAATTTATTTACTGATGTATTCAGGATACAGCAAAAGAACAAGATGGTAGGAAGACTGATAGTTCAGTGGTAGAGGTGAGTAGAACGGGGGCTGCACTTAATGGCACTTGCCGTCAAGCCAGTTTGTTGGGCATATTGTACTACATACACTGAAATTATACATAACCATAGCCTACTGTTCCCAGCTAACATACTCATGCATTGATAAAGTGTTGCACGCAGCTTGCACCCCTCCCATTAAATTGTATATAGTAACCCCGGCTCGCTCAGGAGAAAAAAAAATAGCTTGAGTCGAACACACAAGTCTAAAACCGCGTAATAATGAGTAAACCCGTCTGCCTTCACCCCCCCCCCCCCCCCCCCCCCAGGTGAGGTTGCAGTGCGGCTGACCTTGAGGTCACAGGTGGTGTTGATGAGCAAGTTGGATGGTTTGAGGTCACGGTGGAGCACATTGGCAGAGTGGATGTACTTTAGACCTCGCAGTATCTGGTAGAGAAAGTAGCAGATGTGGTCATTGCTCAGCTTCTGTGTCTTCAACAGCTTATAGAGGTCAGTTTCCATCAGCGTCTGCACAATGTACCTGGAAGCCCAAAGGGGTTTCTAGTCAAGGTTCACAATAGACGACCCATCTATCACATACTGGGTGCCATCAGAAAGCATTATTTATTAACTATTCCAACTAGCCATACTGGACCGGACCCTCGAGAAGGGTACCCCTAATATTAGTGTTTTGGAGAGCTCTCGTAATATTGACAAATTATCAGGCAATAGAAGTAAGGTTTGGTTTTAACGTTTGTAAATCATGATCTGTGTACTCAAACAAAAATGTCTTAGTAAGATCAAGATTCAGAGTGGATTGTGTTTGCACATATAACGCAAGGAAATATCAATCCCAGTTCATGTGAGTGAACTGCTGTGTTGGGTGAAATGCTGTGATATTTGTAGCCAAGACTCTTAAGATCTATTTTCCATCTAGTCTTAACTTGCCGAAGTGGTAATTTCCCCCCATTTTGTGTCTAACGAGTGAAAGTAGAAATAGTTTTGCAAATTGCATGGAAGTCTTTCTGAACAGCTAGCATATAGCGGCTGTAATTGACTCCAAATGTGTCATACATTATCTGACAAGGAGAGGACAAGGAAAACATATGAAACCACCCAGAGGAAGATACACAAAGAATGCACAGGGCTAGGAAAAGGATACACGTCCCTCATGCACTCAATGCGACGAGCCCTCAGGATGTCATTGATACCGATGATGTTCTCATGGTGGAACCGCAGAAGGATTTTGATCTCCCTCAGGGTACGCTGGCAGTACGTCTGGTGCTCAAATGGACTGATCTTCTTAATGGCTACACGCTGTCCTGTCACGTTATCCATGGCCGAGCTAGGAAGAGAAGAGTGGGCGAAAGTAAAAACAAAGCTAGTTAACACACAGCCAAACAGGCCATAAGTTAAAAACAGGATTACTACAATGGTTCCCCCAAAAAAGTGTATTAAGGGTAGATTTCCTGTTATTAAAAAAAAAAGCGCTTAAGATACACACAAGGAAAATGTTTACCAATACAGTTTGACAAAAAAATTAATTACAATGTTACAGTATGACAAAAAATGTATTAGATGTGTCCTAACCTTAACACAAGGAATAAAATAGGGCACATCAGTTGGGAAGAGAGTGATTAGGGCATTAGAAATACATAATTTACGTTAAAGTCGTTTCTTCCACAACTGCCTAAATAGCCTAGTAAAGGCGATATCTACTTAAAAAAAAAAGGAATTTCCCTTAAATCATCGCAAAAAATCTCCCTAAATCAAACGTTCCTCTAGTGGGGCGTGTGTGGACTTGAGCATGTTATTGTTAGTGTAAAGCTAGATTCGTTTACAAATCTACTCCATAAGCAGCTCTAGAAAAGGTTTTGCTTGGTACAGAGATTATTTAACTCAATAATGTCGACAACGTATACCAGCGACCAAAATGTTATGTAATTGACATTAGATCGAAAAGAACCGTGTTTCAGTGGATAAATGCTAATTGCTGAATAGGCGCTGGTACTGCGAATTCACCGGATCACATTTCCTGTATAATGACCAAATTCGCCACGCCTGCAATGCTGTAAATCTAGCTAACGTAACGCGCTAGGGCTAATATGTTACTGGGACCATAAAACAGCGTAAAATCGGGGTTGCTAAACATCGCAGCCAACTGGTTACACTAACACAGGCCAGCTAACGCGTTAGCTAGCTGGCTGATCCATGTTAATTCTTGCAGGCCATTTTTTTTTCAACGCACACTTTTTTTAGTAAGCAAACTTATTAACTTACTACATATTTTCCTGTGAAATATTCAGATATATTTCCGTGTAATTTCAATAGAAGATATAGCAAATGCATTTGTTCAGAATCTGCAGGTGCCATGAAAGCGGATTGATTTAACTATCTAGTTACGTTACACTTGTTAGCTTTATTTTAGACAAGCTCCAGTCCTGCTAGCAATGTACAGGCAGCACAGCAGAGGTAGCACAACTGATAAAACCGTTCTAATCTGCTTAGGGTTTGCACCATATGCAATGACGAAAGAAGACCTTACCAGACCATTCCATAGGCCCCCTCTCCGATATAAGAGAGGTTGGTATAGCGGGGCCCGACATCAAAAATCTGCCCTTTTACAGACTCCGACCCTGTTTTGGATCCCGCAGCTCCAGTTGCTCCCTCAGGCGCAACAGTACCAGCAACCCCGGCTGCACCACTATGCGAGCCTGTGCCTCCGATCGCTGCAGTGCTGCTCGAATCTGCCATGTTACACTATGAAAATTTATATTTAAGTTCAATATGTATAGGTGTCACTCCGGCGCAACTGTGATTATAAATAAGTTACTAAGAAGTGTTAAATCAACTGGCTAGCTGTGTTGGTGAAAGAGGCAATTCGATCAAGGCAAGGCCCCTTTTTCTTGAATGTAAATGGATTCCGTGCGAGGGCGCGGATCTGATCTCAACACGGGGCGTAAATGCGCGTGCACATTTTGGAACCATCGATGAACCTGTTTTATAACTCAGATACTCCCGTTTAAGCGGGGTAGAAGCGATCGGTGGATGGAAATTGGAAACAATGTAAACTCCGCTCACCAACGTCAAAATACGGAAAATTAAGCACGCGCTCTTTGTACATTGTGCTCGTGAAAGAGTGGGCGTTGTGAAGACTGTTGACAGCTATACTACTAAAAATATTTATTTACGTTCCGTTTAGAGATATCATTTTCTTTTATTATATTTTTAACTATGAACGGTTCCATCAGAAGGAACGCAGTCTTTATAATTCGTCTAGCGTGTATTCTGTAAATATTGAGTAGCTAGGATTGTGTTGCAGAAAACCAGTTTTGTGAAGAAGATTGTAAATCTCTTGAAGAACACACCCGCCCGCGCTGAATATGTGACGTCAGTAAATACTTCCTGGGTACTTTCTGTTGCATATGTGTGGTGTGGGGTTGGAGGAGACAGCTCGCCTAGGAATGATAAGACCTAAGCAAAGTTGGGTTGTGTCACTTTCTATAAAACTCGCACTCCTTGGCTTTCCCTACTCATTTTGCACCCCAGAAATCAGGTATGAAAGTTATTCCATATCCGTAACTTATTCTGTATTTTTGCTCGTCTCTCTTCCTCCCGTCCCTCGATATCTCTCTCACTGACCCGCTGTTATATTTTATTTACAACGTGCAGAGTCTGCTTTAGCACCTGGAAACTTTACAAGTCCAGCACCATCACAATGCCAATTGTAGCACACCATCTCAAGTCCAGATGCTCACAATACCCGGGTTCAGAGATGCAGCGTTTCCCAGTGCCCGATGACAAAGTGGACTGGCAGATTGAATGGCCGCAATACACCCCGGTCAACTATACTGCCCCAGAATTGATCAAGCAACCAAAATGGGCAGACCCTGAAATTGGGTGAGAATTTCTTTGTTTTACAAGTGTTCATTTGTGGATATTTTGAACAGTAGGCTATACCACTGACTGTAAAAGGGAATTTTAAGGGCCATTCATTAACAGGGATTTGCAGCGTGATCCTAAATGCCCTTAAATGCAGGTCTTTCTCCCCAATCTTCAATACTGTGGATGTGTTTGTGGATCGGAGAAGCCATGAAGGAGACTACAGAGTGGAACAAGGCAAGCCGCTGTGAGTTTTCTTCTACAAGGTCATGTCTTTACTCAAAAGCTCAGATAATTCCCAGCCGATACACATTTTTAATCTAAAATGTCTAAATACACAGAGTAGTGTTCTAATATCCATTATTCTATAATCCCAAATTGGAAACCAATATGTAGATAGATTTGTGTTTATAGCAGTTTGCTATTGTGGTTTTTATGTGCATACCTCTATCCTGGATGTTTTATTGTATTAGGCCAGTACATCTCCAGATTGCGCAACAGTCAACTTTGACATGTCAGAGCCACTCCCTTAAGGCCAATACATGCTCTACACAAACGCAAGGTACGCAACGCGAATACAGACATATATCGTTTTTTGTCACCAATTTGTAATTTAACTCCATGATACTTGTTACTTGGCCATGCAGCTAGAGGGGGAACAATCTGTGGATGCCCATACATATCTCAAAAATGTCCACAGTTGTCTTGGGCGGCGCTAAACCCAGTATGCTGCGACCGTGCCCTACCAAAATAGTCTCGGAGAGGAACATGTTTTGGTGGAACATTTGCAGCACGTGGGGAGGCAAGCTCTGGCATTAAAATGGCTAAATCCCCGCAAAAGAAAAGGCGAAGCCTGTTTATACTTTAGTTCTGGAGGAGCTCACTAGACCTGTTAAAACCATGAACGATTTAATAGCTGTATGCAGTTCTTGCAGAATGTCATTATTTAAATAGATATCACAGCAACTCGTGTGACTGTGGAACGGATCGGCAAATTGATCAAGTCAATGTCAATGACTAATGATATGTGCCAGATCAACTCAGGTGGTTGTATGAGAACTTCCATTTATAGTTACATTTAACAATTGCCATACATGTTTTTGCCTGGAAAACAAAGCTATGAATGTGGTCCAGAGATGTATTAAGGTGGCTGTCTCAATTTTACCTACATGTGGAGATGTGAGGAGCAGCTAACCATAGTCCTCGTAAATGTGTGGTTTTATTGAAGCCAACAATTCTACATTTTCAACCTGTTTATAGTTTGTTTCTGTCATAAATAAATAATTATTTTCTCCCCAATTGTGGCAGCCTTCAAGGCTTTGGATATTCCTTACCCTGCCATGCCTCACATTATGTGGATCAGCATTTATCCCATGATTAACTGTGACTTCAATGCTACTCAAACAGGAATGTCTTTTGGAACTTTAAGGAAGGCTCTCTCCTGTTTTGTTACAGAACTTTAAAGTAACTCACGCTACCCAATTATTTTAAATCATTATGTACTAACTGCAGCACAAGCATTTTATTGGCCTATGTTTATATGACCTATCTTAGACTCTTTTGCACTTTTGTTGACAGATTTTTCTTTTTTTCACTATTTTGTTGTAGGAACTTTTTTTGGTCACTACATCCCATCTTTTTCTATTTGCACAAATTCATCTCATGTTACTTAATTGAAGCACTAACTGGGTAACTTAAGAACATAATCAGTAAGATATTTTTTCTGTCATGCTTTTGTTGACTTCAGTATTTTATATCACCCATCTTAGACTCGTTTACTCTTATATTGTCAGATTTGTCTTTATTGCACAATTACAACCGAGAAGTGAAAATGGGTATTAAAGCAAGTTAATGTGCATTTTGACATCATCTGGTACAGTCCATCTGTTTGCAGACATATTTGTCACCTACAGGGTAATATGCACTCCTGCCCAGGGTAAGTTTTAAAATATCGAAATACAGCAGTGAGCACTCAGCTTTACTCTTATAGTAACACTTTCTGTTCTTGGGCACTTGCTTTCTAGCTCCCGGCAAAGCCATGCAAAAGTGTCAGCTGAATCTGAGAATACTTATTTTGTAGCAAGCCTGATATTGTCCCTGTTTGGGCTTATAACAAGTTCTAAACATTGCTGCATTCCAGGACATTTACTCAACTTCTGTGTCATGATTTTGGAGGCTGTGGCAGTAATTGCCAGGAGAGCAGGGTTAAACACCACTCTCTGAAAGGAACTTCATCCCCCTGTCCTTCTCCCCTGTAAAATAAACAAACAAGACAGTGATTAGACAAAGGGAGAACAATTATAATATTTATGCAGTATGTTTGGCTTGATTTGGGTTCTAAATTAGTTGATACTAATCGAAAGATTAGGTGCTTGGGCAAGGTAACTGGGTGAAATAATAAAAATGCAAATTTAATAGTTGTCACTTGTGATAATAATTTTTACTAGTTTCAAATAATTGCACACAATACATGTGACGTTAATTTAGCTGGATAAGGTAATTTGCTCTTACCAGTAGATTGCTGTATGTATGTGTCAGTTGCGCATGGGTTGTCTGTTCCTGTGGGGCCTTGTTTGGTAAGAGCACGTGCTTGACTGACGCTTCTCCCTTGCCACCTGTGTTTGCTCGTGTTTTTGTCAGTTCCTGTCCTTGTTTTGTTTTTTGTCAGTTCGCTAACTTCTCCCTGACCTGTTGGCACTTTATTTTTTATTTCTGATTCAAAACGCACTACGGACTATCATCATCGTCTGCATCCGAATCTTCCTACCCGCAGGATCTACTGCTCCCCGTCGATAATCCTGTAGCTCTGGCCTGGCGTAGACAACTCTGTGCACCCCCTTCCCGTGTATACTGACTGGGTGTATGGTATCGCTCTGTAAGTAAACCACTTTCTCAATGTTTGATTTTCTGAGTCGGAAACGGCTGTGTATTGGGGTTTCTTGCCTGCCCTAGCTTGGTTCACGGCTGGCGGGTCGCGTCAGTGTTCTCTAGTCACTGGGTGTCATGTGTTGGTCCATCGGTAGCACTTTGCTCCTCCTGTTGGCGTTTCCACCACCATTGCTACTTCTCCGGCTCCAGTTATCATCTCTATCATCTCTACTCAACGTCCAGATTATAAAATACTCTTCATTTGAAGTGCAATGTCTATCATTTACCTGTCGTCCGCCCTTGGATGCATATATATCACTACACTCATCTGGCATTCTCCGTTGCCGCCCCTATCTTCACCACGGCTCAAGATGTAACCGGACTGTGCACTACTCTGTTGGCTGCAGCATCCCATCATTGTGGACTACTTTTCGCCCCTCTGTTTTCATGCATCATCACCGCTCTACTAGTTACGGCTGCCTGCGGACATTTTCCTTTACTGACTTGTCCAAGACTGCATCATCAAAATTTTGCTTTGCCTTGTTAAGTACCCGGTCTCTTAGCAATAAAGCCCTACCCCTCTGTCAATTCATACTGGACAATCACCTGGACTTTCTGGTTTTATGTGAAACCTGGCAACAGCCGGGGGAATGTTTTGTCCTTAACCAGGTTGCTCCCCCTAATTATCATTACATCTGTAAACCCCGCCTATCTGGTCGAGGGGGTGGTCTTGCTGTCATTTTCAATACTAATGTTACTGTTACTCCCATCAACCTGATCTCTGTCAAATCATTTTAAATGCAGTGTATTCAAGCCTGCTATTCAACTGTCATAATTGTTTATCGTCTACCCAAACCCAATGTCTCATTTCTATCTGAATTTTCTGACTTGCTCACTGTTGCTTCATCTCTCTCCCCACGTCTATTAGTGCTTGGAGACTTCAATATCCACATAGATTCACTAAACTTAAAACAGCCCTCTGATTTATCTGATGTATCAGACTGTTTTAATATTACCCAGCATGTCACATTCCCAACCCATAACAAAGGTCATATCCTTGATTTGGTCTGCTCTACTGGTTTAACTATTTCTCAGGTTATCCCCTCCCCCTTTCCCCTGTCTGACCATAGCATTATCCAGTTCACCCTTCACTCTCGGTCTATCAGAATTCCCCACACAAGATCAATCTCTTTCCGTAATATCAAAGCTGTTAACCCCCTTTCTCTGTCTGATGCAGTTGGCCGACCTGCTTAATACCACTCTGTCTACCTCACTAAACACCTTGGTCCCCTTAAAAACAAAAACTGTCTCATTTAATTCCTCATCCCCCTGGTTCACTTCAGAACTTCGAACAATGAAGCAGGCTGGTCGCTGCCTTGAACGACTGTGCTCAGACGGGACTCACTGTTCACTTGCAATCTCTTCATCATCACATGTGTTCCTACAGAGATGCACTCACTGCTGCACGTTCATCTTACTTTTCTGCCATCATTAATGCTCCAAATTCCAATGCTCTGACCCTCTTTTTCATTGTGAGCAAACTCAATCAACCCCGTAAGGACACCATGTCTACTTCCTCCACCCAGCTTGCCAATTCCTTCCTTCAGTGTTTCAATGACAAAATATTTAACATTTACTCCTCCTTGAACTCCAAACCTCCCTCTGGCGCAGCCACAGTGTCACCTGGTTTGGGTGACATTCTACTGCCTACCTCTGATAATCATTTCTTCTTGACCCTCTTCCAACTGTCCTCTGCATATCATGTTTATCTACTTCCTCACATAACTAACTTATTCAATGTATCCCTCTTCCAAGGAGTTTTTCCATCAGTCTTTAAAACTGCTTCTGTCACTCCAATCCTCAAAAAATCCGGCCTAGACACAACCATTCTTGAAAACTACCGCCCTATATCTAACTTACTTTTTTTTGCAAAAACCTTGGAACGCATTATTGCATCTCAGTTACAACAATTTCTATCTGCCAATAATTTCTTTGAGCCCCTTCAGTCTGGTTTTCGCACACTCCACAGCACAGAAACTGCCCTCATTAAGGTTACTAATGATCTCCTCACCTCCGATGATGCTGGGGCCCTCAACATCCTCATCCTGTTAGACCTTAGTGCAGCACAGTGTGTCACAAACTACTTATTTCTAGGCTGCAATTGTTGGGTGTTGAGGGCACTGCACTCTCTCTTCTTCAGTCATATCTCACAAACAGACATCAATTCATATCACTTAATGGACTCACTTCTGATATGTCCCCAGTCACACAGGGTGATCCCCAGGGTTCCGTCCTGGGGCCCCTCCTGTTCATAATCTATATCCTTCCTCTTGGTCAAATTATCAGACATTTCAACTTCAATTTCCACTGTTATGCTGATGACAGACAGATCTACATCGGCACAACTTCACTCGATAATCCTCCACTTGCCTGTATTGAACACTGCTTATCTACAATCAACCACTGGATGCAGGAAAACTATCTCAAATTGAACAGCAATACAACGGAACTCCTCTT
>JAVQIZ010046788.1:0-10305 GCA_036023535.2 Galaxias brevipinnis | reverse complement strand
GACAAACAAAAAGGGATACCACGGCTATACGAACGGTGCCAAATCAAAGAAACAAACAAAAAAGCTAAGCTGCCTACCACAAGCTTGCTGTTAAAACTACACGGGGTGGCACCGCTCCTAAACTAATGTTCCTAAACAGAGCATATACTACGTTGAGTTAAAATGTAAACCCACGGGTCTCTAAACTAGCCGCGCTCCAGGAGAAAATAAAGCACAGTACCGCGTACAGGCAAGATTAGGGGATCAGAAGGAACAAAAACACAAAACACAGTACAGAGAACTGGTAATACTGGGGAAACGGGTAAATAACAAAATAAACACTGTATAGGATCGAAAGGGCAAGGGGAAAAACCAAACAAAAAGCTGTATCTATGCAGGGACTAACTAACAAAAGATCGAAAAAGGAAATAACCACAACGAGTATCTGAATTAGCACTAGCCAACAAACAAACGACAGACAAATGACACAGGGAATAACCCCAACAACAACAAACACTACAAACACAGATCAAACGGACAGACCTTAATCAGAAATGAGAGCGATGGTAAATAACACACAGCATCGAAGGCCATCTCGCTCTGGCGAGCCTGCCGGGGAGAAGCGTTTAAAAAGTAGACGGATCAACTGCTGATTGGGCCGTCAACAAAGAGCTGATGACGTGTGATGAGTGGGAGGGAACCAACGGAAAGCAGGCGGCAAATCTGAATGAAGGGAATAGCGAATAGAAAAAAGAAGGAAAGACAAGACAACACACATATACACAAAACAATTCATACGGACACTGCACAAAAGCAGGGGACGTAACAGTAACGTTGGTAGTAGGCAGTGGTGACTCGCTAACAAGCAAGTTGACACACAGACCCAGGCCATGGCCAAAAGTTAAACAACTGGTCTCTAGCTAGTCGTCCTATATTTAATTCATCAACGACACACTGGGTAAACAAGCTAATTGGAAACGTAATACTTAAACTACAGGCTTAATTTACAAGAAAAGGGTTAATGTCTACACACTATCTATTTACTCTTCAGATTGATCTGAACGTACTGTACTGTAGTCTAGCCGAAATGCTGAATCGTCACGAGACTCAGTCAATGTCAGAAGAAATGGTAGGACCCACTTTATGGGTGTTCCGAATATTATTGTAATCTTATTACAGGCTTTGTTCAGGCAGAGCTGGGGGGGAAACAATTTAATATTCAATACTAAAATTAATTAAATTAAATGTTTTAGAACCCCTCCAACCATTCATTTTAACTTCCTTCAGGGGGGTTTGGACCTTCATTAGGGGGTCATACCCCCCCCCCCCCACCCCACCTCACCCCCCAACCCCTCTCGTAATTTGTACTCTGCTCTTAAGAATCTAGACAAAGACAAAATGTCTCAGTAACTTGTGAATATGTTATAAAGATTACCACTGTAGTGAGTGCAATTTGGAACAAAGTTTCAATGGTTTCCATTTTAAATAGTTCTATATAGCCTTTGATGTTTTCTTGCTGTGTTGTATATTTGTGATGTCTGTGATTTGCTTTTGTATGGGGCTCTGCTACCATTCCAGTCCAACTTCCTCTGTACTTTAAACAGTTTTGTAGAATGTGAAAAATGTATATTCCTGGTTGATAGAAAGCTTGTCTGGCTGAACGGATGTAAGATGTTGGAATAAGCCTGCCATAGGTGTTGACTGTTTTGTCGACACCAATCAGAATCAATCCAGAAACCTCCACTTCCGCTATCTTCGAATCACCGTTTTTAAGTCCCTGTCCCAAGAAGTAACAACTAAAACAACCTCCGAACCAGACAAATACAGCGTTTTTTCCACCTACAGTTTGGACACACTTTTCCGTTAACTTGACTGGTACTATATTTCAGAATCTTAACTGATGGTGCCAAACCTTTCTCCAATGATGGTCCAACACGCAACGAAGTGTGGACATAGGTCTAACATTGCAAGACTTATAGAAAGCTAAACTAACTCATTGTTAGAATTCTTAGTATGACTGGAATTCTTGACAAACCTTTGTTACAGATTCACAGACGGTACCTCCAAATTACACAGGGGCAACAGAAAACACTGCTGTAATTGCAAGTGTTGTTGCCGCCCTTCTTCTGCTTGTTGTCCTTACACTGTTGGCAGTCTACTACATCAGCAGTCATCCGACTGTTGCTCCTCCGTTCTACCTCATGCAGGTAAGAGGTATCACTTCACTTAACACCAAATTGAATTCAGACGTATTGATATATGCATTGCACACGCAGTGTTGCAACATCTTTCTATAGATTTTATCACTTAGAAAATAGGGCAACAATAACAAACGTTGCGAAGCGCATTGCCTAGATTTATTAGGCCAGTGAAGCCCATAAAATGTTTTGTTTATTTGTAAGATTCTATTAGTGACATAATTTACAATTTTACAGTAAGCAGTGAAACCCTTATAAAAACATTGTTAATTAGTATGATTATAGGTGTTAACCTTTCTACTTATACTTCAAATATCCATGTATGCTGTTGACCTGACAGATCAACATATGAGTAAATCTGCACTATTGGGAATTTGTCTTTATGGCAATGTTTGATAAAGGACAAATGATCTGAATGTTGTCTACATTACTAACAGCACTAAGAAGAGGGCACTGGATAATAATTTGTTACTTTAAAAAAAAAATATTACTTTAGGTGAGTCAAACTAGAAATAGCTTTTATGTGCCTTGTTTACAGCGACGCACAAACAACTACTGGCCGTCTATGAAGTTCCGCAACCAGGGTTGTCCTTCCAGTTATACTGAGGTTGAGCTTGGGGGTCATGAAAAAGATGGCTTCGTAGAAGCTGAACAATGCTGCTAAGGGGCTGGACTTTTGAAGGCACAGTCAGACAAGGAATCAACACCATCTTAAGGGATGTATAGTAACGCCATGCGGACACAAACTAAATGCCAGTCAGTCAACAAGTCAGTGCCATGTATCAACGTTGTGCAGCACCAAAATACATTGTAAGATTTGTACATAATTTGTTACAGAACAAATATGCATACTACCACACGCACCTAAGACCTTGTGTACAAATATTTCACTGGAGTGCTATAAATATCATCCTTGGAACAATTAACTGATACTGAACTAATAGTTTGTAATTATTAGACAAATGTATTGAAAGTCTCATTGTTTAAATTATCTAGCGTGACGCAATAGCTTGTAACACACTTTAAAAAGGGTGCATTGTGGTGTGAATAGATGTGCTGCTTGATCTATAAGACTTTGAGATGACAGATGTTTACAGCGTCTTTTTGAAAAGCGTGTATATTTTCTGGTCCATGATGCTAATCCGCTTTTAGTTTTTAAGCAGTGCTTTGGGTAATATGAAGGAAGATTAGTGCCCCTTTTTACACCCAGTAAAAATGTGGGAGTTAAATGGCAGGAATTAAATATTGTGTCCTTGTACACAATACTTACTGGTATTATCTGTAAATGTTCCCTGTCATAAATTTTTCCCCTTACCTGCCAAATGTTTTTTATTACATATGCGCAACTATACACTGTAAAAAAAAATCCTATTTTCATGGAAAAGAACTCTAATATTGTCACAATAGTTTGCTCTGTTTTGAAATTGCATGCAGAACACTGTTAAATTACGGATGTTATCTCAAAATCCACAATTAAACTTTCCTTTAAAGCATCATGTCAATAATGACAAATTACATGTATTTAATTATTTTTGCAGAAACATTACTATAATAAGTATTTTTTTAGTTTTCCTACATTTCATACAAATATCTGTAAAATGAATGTTACTCCAATTATGGTTTATATCCATACTAAGAAAGTAATGTTTTTCTTTGTAATTTTAAGGTAAATTGTAGTTTTACATGTATGTGTACTTTCACATTTTAACTCTGTAAATGTAGATGCAAATTTGGCAATTTACTAAAACAGCTTTGGTTTGGATTTGCAGCAAGGCATTGTGGGATAATAATTATAATCTACCTATTCAATGTGATTAGATGCTTTGATTGAAACCCTGGAAGTAGTTCACTAGTGTTGTTTGCACACCACGGACCTGTTTGGTTGCAAGATTGTTCTAATTGCTCTGTTACAAGTCTTGAGGTGAAATTTACAAGTTTTGCCAATGAATTAGTGGTTCTTTGTAGAACCTTTAGTGCCATCACTTTATGGAAAGTGGTAGATCGCAACGATTTAGCAAATATATTTAAAATGACAGTTTTTCTCTGCAGAACTGTTAGTGCAGTCACTTTATGGAAGGTGTTTGATTGTAATAATTTGGGAAATATCTGTAAAATAACAGTTTCTCTACCGAATGTTTAGTGCCGTTTTTTTATTGACGATGTTTGACCATAATAATTTATTAAGAAATATCCGAAAAATAACAGCATATCATGTCATGTTAATTGTAATTTCTGTGAATTTATTGTTTTTGTACTTTGTTTGTATTTGGAGATTTTACCTTAATTTTATGTTTTTTTTTTAACCTTTTTTAAGGGACTTTTTTTTTCAGTGTAAATGGTTTTATACAGTGCCATCTACTAATAATGGCACCCTTTATATATAAATATGAGCAAAAGAGGTTGTGAAAAAATATCTTTATCGTTTATCTTGATCTTTCAAAACATTAACAAAAATCTCACCTTTAAATTGTACTAAAATAATGACGAAAAAAATGTGTATTAACAAACTATTTAACTGAAAAATGTGTCACAATTACTGGTACCCCTCAATTTAGTTCTTTGTGCACCCTTCTTTTGCTAAGATAACTGCCTTGAGTCTTCTCCTATAATGGGTAATGAGATTGGAGAACACATATTGAGGGATCTGAGACCATTCTTCCATACAAAACATCTCCAGATCCACCAGATTCCTAGGTTTATGCTTGTGGACCCCTCCTCTTTAGCTCATCCCACAGGTTTTCGATGGGGTTTAGGTCAGGGGACTGGGATGGCCATGGCAAAACTTTAATTCTGTGGTCAGTTAACCACCTTTGTGTGGATTTTGAGGTATGCTTTGGATCATTGCTGGAAGATCCAACCACGACCCAGTTTAAGCTTCCTGGCAGAGGCACTCAGGTTGTGATTTAAAATCTCCTGGTACTTGATGGAGTCCATGATGCCTTTTATCCTCTCAAGTTGTTCAGGACCTTTGGAAGCAAAACAGCCCCACAACTTCACAGAACCACTACCATACTTCACAGTGGGGATGAGGTAATTTTCTTTGTGGCCATCTCTCTGTCTGTGCCAAACCCACCTCTGGTGTTTTTTCTCAAAAAGCTCTATTTTAGTCTCATCTGAGCCCAGTTCCATTGAAAGTTCCAGTTATGTCTGGCAAACTGGAGGTGGTTCAGTTTGTTCCTTGATGTCAGCAGAGGCGCTTTTCAGGCAACCCTTCCAAACGTCTTGTGATTATGGAGGTGGCGTCTTATGGTCGTTTTGGAGACTTTCTGACCCCAAGATGCGACTAATTTCTGTAATTCTCCAACTGAGATCCTTGAAAATTTTTTTACCACTCGAACCATCCTCTTCAATGTGCTTGTAGTCAATATAGAGCCACATCCTCTTCCTGGCAGATTTCTAACATCTCCAGTAGATTTTAAATTATTAGTTATTTCCCTGAGAGTGGAAGTGGGCATTTTTAAAGATTTAGCTGTTTTCTTTAAGCCATTCTCTGATTTGTGCAGCTCAACAAGATTTTGTCGCACACCATAACTGTTCTCGGGTCTTTCCCATATTGATGGATGACTAAGGGAATGTGGCCTGTGTGTCACATTATACTGTATTTATACTGTAATCAAACATGAAGTCATGGGTGTCATAAAGTGCTTCTAATGACTCAGATGACCCTAAAAAAGTTAAATATGAATGGTAAGTAAGTATAAGTTACTTAAATAAGTAAAAATAAGTAATTTAGAGTTTGTTCATTAGAATTTGTAAGGGTGCCAATAATTGTGGCACACGTTTCTGAGGAAAATATGTTGTTTTACGATACGAATTTATTATTCTTTCAATAATTCTACTTCAATTAAGTGTGATATTTTTTAATAATGTTTTGCGTAAAAGATCGAGAGGATGAACAATGAGACTATTTTTCATAGCCCCTTTTGCTCATATTTACAAAAGGTGCCAATATTAGTGGATGGCACTGTGCATGAGGCCCTAGACAAGGCATTGAAAAAGAGTAGAGGACAAGCCTTTTCTCTCTTTTTCTGACTGCTACCATACAATTGTCAATGTGCTGCCAAGATGGATCTTAGGGAAAACACATTAAGATGAATCTGCATATTCAGTGGGACTGACGAGAGCAAATGGTAACGGACAAAAAACGTTGACAAAAATGTCAGGAAATGGGACAAAAAACATAAATTGCATCTAACGTACAGTTGAACTATAATGCTTATGTGTCGTTGTTTTGTTTTTTTGAGGTATTTGTTCATAAAATGTATTCTGAACTTATCCTTGGTTTACATTCAAATCCGTAACCCCTTGATTTTACAGGTAGAGATAATGATTAATTAGTATCTTCTACAGAGGCTCTGTTTATTAGCGTCAAAGAATAAAACAACTTGCATAGTACATCATTTACATTGTTCCTCTTTTAGTATACTCCCAACATAAGGTTGGTTATTATACAATTTGTGGACAGTATTACAAAATGATAGAAAGCAGAAATGCATACCATACAGGGATTTTGATAGTTTTGCGTATTAAGACATCTTAGGGCAGAAATTATGTCTGTTAATTATATCTAGCTTGCAGTTGTGTACTGTTTGCCACCAATGGAGAAAGTAGGACATTAGATGCCATGTTTTCTTCTGTTACACTAGCAATGTCATTTTTTTTTTGTATTTTATAGTGAAAGACACAAGAGGTGTAACAGTTTACCAGCTGTATACGTAGGTTAGGTGTACATTGGTTATTGACTTGCATGTTTAACACATTTACAGCAGTATAAACCATTCATAATTTCTGTAATAGCATTCAGCTTGGAAATCACACTGACAAACAAAAGTGATCTAAATATTAGCTTTTTCTGTCAAATGTTTGAATATCTTCTTCCTAAAAGAAAACTGAAACCCTGAGCACCTTAATTTAATTTGTAAAATGCAGCTGCAAATCGTGAGAGACTTTCTGCACACTGCCTGTGACGGTTGCTAGAGGTGAACGGGCTTTCAGCAAGTTTAAGTTTGAGAACATCCAGGATAGACTAAAAAGTCTTGCATTTCTCCCCATTGAAAACAAAAATTGCAACACAAAAACACTTTACAAGCACCTCAAAGATCTCATGAATGATTTTGCCAAAATGCAGACATGCCAATGGACATTAAATGAGTAAAAAACCATTACCAGTTAAGTCTTCTTCAATTTCATTTTATTATGCACCTATACCAGGTTCAGTAAGAATACACTGTAAAATCTATCAACACTTTGAGTCCACATTACGGGGCCCACATTTTCATATGGACTTTAGGGTTACATTGTAAGAGTAATACTGCAACTGTCTGAGCGTTCCATGTTTCAAGCCAGTAAGTGGAGGGAGGTATAGGGCATTTATATAAGTCATGAAGATAGGTTTGCATATTAAGATTCGTCTTTCAACTGAGCGTTCCATGTTTCAAGCCAGCAGTTGGAGGTGTGTGTAGGGTGGTCTTTCTTTTCATAATGGATTCTATAACATCGTATCCTGTGTATTTTGAAATGTCCTATCCAGATGTTTTCTGGTGACTGTTGTGAATAGAACGACTGGCAACAAGGGAAAGACTTTGTGACAGATTGGAAAGACAGCTGACCAGAGGGAATAGACCCCAATGGGGCAGACCTGGGCTAGCAACTGATGCCTGCAGCACTAAACACTTTAATCAGTGGACTGAGTGCACATGCAAAAAGCTTCTAACAGAACTAAAGGGAAAATACCCTTAGAGTCTGCGGGAGCGTGGGTGAAAGATGACTCACATATAGATAACACGGTTTTGACCCTAAGCAATGCAATGACTATGAGCATGAGAAGCACTTCAGAAACTAATGCAATATATAGGCATTGGTAAATGTTACCAGATCAGTAGGTTTTATTCGGCATAGAATAAGACTAAGTGAGTCTGCAGACTTCAACTGAATTGTACATTCACAGTTTGTATTATTATGACATTCAAGTCAATACATCACCAAACCTTTGGTCACTCCCCACTTTTCCAAGTGACAGCATTTGTTCTCAAACACCCCAGGGCATCTCTTTATTGGGAACCATTTAGTATCCCTCTAGTCTCCGATTTACAACTGGCCCCGTCTTCTGTTTTTTGGTCTGTTCACCCCTAGCATCTGTTGACCTCAAAATGCTCATCTTTTCTCAGGGTAACAAACAGTGTAGTCTTATAAGAATCTGTTATAATCATTAAGGATTATCTACCATGCTGGCTTTTACTGCTCTCCTGCACTCCTTCTCTGTTTTGTCTCCATTTGGTGACCTTAAGTGTCCTGGGGGCATGCATCTGCTCATCAATGCTTCACCCCCTACTATGTCTCCTACAATTTTCTTCTAATCTTCTTGTTAATTAAAACTAATAGTAAAATATGGTATGCTTACCTACTAACCTTTAATATTGATAACGAATACTTTTAACACTAAATATACCACAGTACAAAATACAATTATAAGTCAGGTTAAAGCATGCTTTCAGGACGTTCAATAGTCTTTTACGATGCCAACATTTACCTTGGAATGGCAGCGTCTGGAGATTGTCATCATGGCCGGATGTCCAATCTCACCCTTGGCATTTACTATGGCTGTCGAAGTAATCATTCGACCATGATTTGCTACAATCAGCAAGCAAATTGGCCTGAGCTCGCTAATGTCACTAAAATCTTTCTCTTTCGGAATCAGTACTTCTCTGGCTCGACGCCACAATCTGGGAATGATTTGTTTTTTCCATGCTAGCTTCAGTAGTTTCCAAAGGAAACATAGGACATCAGGTGCATTTTTATACAGTCTGTAAGGTACTGCATTAGGTCCTGGTGCTGATGCTGCTCTTGCACGTCTGACTGCATTTTCAACCTCTTTCCATTTCGGAGGGCTGGTGTCCATTTGCTCAACTGGATCATCAATTGGTGGAATATCTGCGGGAACTGTGAGTTCCTCATGCACTTTCTCATCTGTGTGAGTTTCTTTTAGATGGGACTCCAGTTGCTGTTTGGTTGTTTTAAGCGTTCTGTTTTTTGCTTTGTTTAACAAGGACTTAGAAACTTGAAGGGGTCTTTGTAGAATTGACCCCTTGCTCGTTCTTTCTTCTTTCAGTTTCTTCGTAGGTTCTCGGCTCTCCTCAATGTTGACATCCGCTTCTTCAAGCTGTCCTGCAAGTCTTTAATGCCTGCCTTTTCTGATTCAGACGCCTTTTTCCATTGCTTTTTTAATAGCCTTCCTTCTTTTACTAGCTTGTCAATCTCTTGTTGCCTCCTCGATTTTCTTGGCTCCACCTGGGTTTTTTGGATTTCTCCAGTAGCCCAAATCTCTCCTTTCCATAATCATATATGATATCCCCTATTTTATTTAGCTTCCTTTCCACTGTGCCCCTTAGCTGTTCAAGTGTCTTTTTTAGATCTATGTTAATAGAGTCTCAAACATTCTTTTCAGCGGCTGATGGCCTCTTTACTTTAGGTTTTTTGTGCTTGATTGGGCTCTACCACCTTATCCCCTTGTCTTTCGGTGCTTGTCTGTGCCGCCTCAGTGCTTGAGTTGTTGAAGGCGCGCGGACTTTGGTTTGTGTCCAGCCGCTGGCCTTCATTCAACTTATTT
Organism: Galaxias brevipinnis; assembly: GCA_036023535.2. Taxonomy (NCBI): domain Eukaryota; kingdom Metazoa; phylum Chordata; class Actinopteri; order Galaxiiformes; family Galaxiidae; genus Galaxias; species Galaxias brevipinnis. The sequence goes on along the minus strand of JAVQIZ010046788.1, from coordinate 522 downwards.
GCTTGACTTCTTATAAAGTACTGGTCAATGCGATGCTCCTGCTTCTTTCTACTTAGGCACCCTTTCTTACTTTGGTGTATTCTCAGGCCCCTTATAGTTGTTACCTTTTCCCAGCCACAAGGGCAGATCTGGTGATTTTCACCTATGATTGCATTGGTTTCTGAAGGGCTTCTTGTGCTCATAGTCCACAGAATAGTGTTTACTGCTGCAGACAGGAGTTGCTAGCCCATGTCTGCCCCATTGGGGTCTATTCCCTCCGGTCAGCTGTCTCTCCAATCTGTCACAAGGACTTTCCCTTGTTGGGACCAGAAAACCATCTGGATGGGACATTTCAATATACACAGGATAGGATGTTATAATATCCATTATGCCATATTCCAAGATGAGCACTTCAGAATACAATATTTTAGAATGGACTTGGGTTGAGAGCAGATATGTCATTGGGGTTTTCAAGTGGGCACCCTCCATCCCAGATGTTTCGTTAATTTGAGCCCACGACACCCACGTGGAAACATTTGTTTT
>JAVQIZ010046768.1:0-13599 GCA_036023535.2 Galaxias brevipinnis | reverse complement strand
ATATACATACACATACATACATACATACATACATACATACATACATATGCAGTGTAAAGTAGAAGACTTAACCAACCCAATCTCATTGAGGTAAGAGAAGATTTCCAGAGGTTTGTCTTTGGACTTGCCTTCCTTGACATGGGTCACTTTAATGGGCACTCCTGGCAGAAGAAGAGGAAAAAGACATGGAAAACATTTTATAGTAAACATGTTAATACTTTTTTTTTTTTGGAATACATTTGTTTAAATAGACATAAATCAGACCATAGCTTGAAACATTTGTGTCCGGGAGCAAAACAAAACACTTTATACTTTTGCATTTGCATCTGAAATGCTTTTTGTGTTTCCCATTTTGTCGATAAACGTTTCGACAATGTAGTAACGTCATTCATACAGTGCAATTGATGTGAGAAAGTGTGAAAAGGCTGGAGTCGGCGAAAGGAAGAGTGGGGGAATGTGAAGAGAGGAGATTAAAAGGGTGGTGGCTATTAACGGTAGAACACTTTTAATAGGAAGTGTTGGTGAGAAGTACTAATAAATTCAAAGTCCCAACTCATTTGAAAGCTGTGAAATCGTGGGCGGAACCTTCCCTAATTGAATTACACACTCCTGCTTTGTGTCATCACCACCCATTTTTACCGACCAGGTCTTTCGCGCCACTGAGTTTTGGGGGTGTGCTGAGTTAGGTAACAGAGACTTCGTATACATTTTTACTCATGTATTAGTAGAATAACAAATGTATGCGAATGTTGGCAAACACGCAGTTTGATACTCCGGGATAGATTATTGCCCCCACCAGTCCACCTTGACTCAGCAGCACCCATAACCACTCAGTAAGCTGACTTGCTTTTTTACATTTCGGGTTATGAATAAGCAAGTCAAAGGTGGTGGAGGGGGAACCAAAATGAGACATGGATCGCTGGAGCAGGAACTGAGGGATATTTAAAAACCTGTTGAAAAAAGTAACAAAAAACAGAAAGTAAAAAGGATAAAAACGGCAGAAAGCATGAGGAAAAATTTAATCTGCTGACGGTTCCTTCTTGATCCAAACCCAGCAACTCATTAGCATCCAACGCGGCTTGCAGTTGCCAATCAAAATCCAAAGGGCTTAAAGAAAGCAGTAACCTAGTTCTGTGCTGCCTTTCAGCTGGCCTTAAGGGTGTAAGCCCTGCTTGGACAGACTCGTGAAGGACTTGACAAATATTTTCAGACAGGGGCATTGTCACCGGTCCATTCCCATATCCCTGAGATCTCGGGTCGCTCCCTCCGAAATAAAACACCCTGAAAACCCCTCCTAGCGACGGACAGGGCAATTCGGGCCGGCGTGGTTACAAAGCCCCCCCCTGAGAACCCCAAATAGTTAATAATTAGATTAAAAGTTCAAATAAATTAAGTGAGGGTGTGAACGCAGGAACGTTGGGGTTGGTTGGCCTCTCGTCCTCCACTCACTGTCTCACTCCATCTCCCTCTTTCTCTCGTGCGTCGTGCCGGTCCCATCTTTCACATGAGGACTTCTTTTTTTTTATATATATCATTTTTTCTCGTCGCTCATGATTCTTTTCTTCAGTTTGGCCACAAAACAGAGCAGACAATAGAAGTGCAGACACAGTTGTAGGAAAAATTACTGCTTTACATTTTTCCTCTCTGTCTCTTTTTTCTCAGCCCTTCTTTTGGGATGAAAGGAGGTGTTGAGAGAAAGGAAAGTAGATAAAGAGAGATGTGGAGAAGTGGTTGATAAAAAAAAAATTCCTGTAGTTAAGAATTCTTCTTTTTTATATCAGTGAGAAAACTTTGGTGAGAAAGACTTGGCTGAAAAGACAGGAGGAGAAAGAAATGACACATTCTTGATTCACTGATCTTGTGCTGTGAAGAAGGAGGAGTGGGTGAAGGTCTTTGTGTGGCCGACTAAAACAGCTTTTGTCATCGACGCTCAATAAAAGACAGAGAGAATATGTGTGAAAACACTGTCGAGCAAAGAAACCCTGCAACACAAGAGAAGAGCCTACCGCCACTGCATCAACGCTTTACAAAGGAGCCCCCTACTAGTTTAACCAGAGTTTAACAGTTACTTCTACATTCTCTACATTCTGCCTTTCCCGTTTGGTTTTAAACATATATATGCAGATATCAGGGGCTTAAAAAATGGGTACATAATATTATAATCTAAATATTTTATACATAAAAAAAACAACAACAAAAAAGTTAAAATAAAATATGCAGGACAAGAATATCACCCGCTATGCAGCTAAAGTGTTTCATTCACATTCAGGACTGTGCACAGGCAGCATGAAGGGACAATGTTTGAAACAGAGAGGAGCCATATAACCGTAAAAAAAAACAAAATAAACATTTAAATCTGTAAAATATCCCTTGCGAGGTTAGTTGAAGACTGACAGGGCATGGAAAGCAGGGTTTAAAGCTGCTTAGGTATTGGCCACTGCTCCTCCCTTTTCACTCAGCATTAACTAGCGTTTGATCAACTGGTCTGCCCATCTGCGGTTTTCTCTATGCACTTTATCCTGCCATATAGGAAAGAACGAAGGAATTCCCTCTCAACTGAACTTTTAACATGCCCAATAAAAGCTGAAGAAGCCGTCAATCAGGCCTTACAATCAGAGAGGCTAGTGTCCAGTCGGCCATTGATGTTAGCCTTTAGCCTCTGCTAGCGATTGGGACATCTGTGCCAATGGCCCCCAGGCTAAGGACGCTTCTCTTTTCATACTCTCTCTCTCTCTCTCCGTGTGTGTGCAAACATGAGACACTTTCCACTGCTTAGCCTGGTGGGGTAGTCATATCTAATGAGACTCTGTGAGCCCAGGAAGGGTTTGGTGTGTTAGCTGGACTTAAAGAGACTCCAGCCCCCTTCGAGTGGCCCCAGGCCAGGCCAGACCAGGCCAAAGCAAGCCGGGCCAGGCCCCAGCAGGGGCTGAGGATGACGGGGTGGCTTGTGGTGGTGGGAGGGTCAGAGGTTAAAAGGTTGGGTTGGTCAAATGGAGAGTGATAAAACCATAAAGTCAAAGACAGCGAGGAAGAGTGACCTCGTCGACCCTGGGGCAGTGATTGGGCTGTAGGGGGGACCACTGCCGGACCGGGCTGGGGGCGATGATGATGTCACCTTGAAATGACATGGGGTTCTAAAGCCTCATAGGCCCCTCCCCCTCATCTGGCTACATCCCGCTATGACACAGATTATGTTTTCATGTTGTTTTTTTAAGAGCGATTTGACAATCGACGATAGAATGCTACGACCACCCTTTTCATAACTAGGGTTCCTTCCTGGAAATGGATCTAATACATTCATTTTCTTAGACACGCTTTGATATTTTTATTTAGACACCGGGTAAACCGAGTGATTAAACGGCTAACAAAAGTCCTCTTTAAAGTTTTCACAGGTTTTGTTGCATCGGAGAATTCAATTCTCATTCCTGATTTCCAAAAGACAGAGATTGAGAGGATACACACACACCTTTTTTAAACTCAATCTCCAGCACGTCTGGGTTATTGGGAGCATCCTCTGGGTTCTTGGTCATCAGGTACAGGTCAATTGGAGCGTGGCTCTAAAACACACACACACACACACACACACACACACACACACACGTTAGACTTCATTTAATCCTTCACCTGTGGGCACAGCAGACCTTATAAGAGGATCGTAGAAAGAAAGAAAAAAAAAAAAGTCAATTGAGGTGTGGGACGAGACAGGATGAGAAAGGATGATGAGTGAAAAGAACTGAACGGTTGTCAAGATTGAGGTGAAAAGACAAAATCAATGTTCCATTTTTCTCCTCTACTTGGCTTCATTTTCTCCACATGGCCCATCCCTGCAGGGGGTGGGGTGCAGCAAGAAAGAGAGGGATAGGAGAGAGAGAGAGAGAGAGAGAAAGAGAAATAAATAAAGAGAGTGGGAAACGGAGGTAAAAGCAGTGCAACGACCCACATCATGAAAACAGAGGTCTAGTCAAAACACACCTGATAGCAGGACAAAACCTATTCAAGCAACAGGAAACACTCAATAACATTCACCTGCAGTAAATAAGACAAAAACATATCAAAAAATCTCCCGATTCCATCACCTGCCTCTCTATCATTCTCATTCTTTCGCTTCTGTGAATCTTCCAGTCTTGATTCTCTGAATGGCGTTTTATTTTTATTTCATTTTCAGATGAAAAATCTGATTTGATGGGCATTTCTCCACACACACACACCCACCCACCTTCACTTCCTCACTTTCTCAAAAATGTCAGAAGTTGTGCAGCATGAGAAACGTTTGTCGTTTTGCTTCCAGTTGGTGGGAGATAGGTACCATCCCAGTCAGCCTTGGTCGGGGCCTAAAATGGCAATAGCTGTCCTGCATTTTGCCCGACGACAAACCCCCCGCCAATTACATAGCATTTAGGCTAGACAGTGGCCAATGTCTTCTGAGCTGAAGCAAATTGCAGGGGGAGTATGCAAAATAACTACTGGGTGCATTTAAATGGAAACCTTTACCAGACACAAAATCATCATACAGTAACTAATCTTTGTGCGTTCGCCGCATGCCATGCAGGGAGAGAAGAAAAAAAGGGAGCGCCCGCAATCGTTTCCCTTCCTTTTAACTAAACACTCAAATTGACTTGGAAAAACGTCAGCCTCTCAACATTTCTCTTCCTTTTATTTTCTGCCTCAGCACCCTGAAAGATTCTAAATGAAAGGGAATAGGAGGAGAGGGGGAAAATGACTACCGTAAAAAGCTATTTTGATGCATGCACTCCAAAAGAAAAAAAAACGAAAGAGGTACAATTTTATGAATGTCAACTAGGTGAGTATGGTTGAGGTTGGCTTTTTGAACACTACGAGATGGAGATATGGTCGACATAACAGTTTCTATGCTTTAAGCCTGTCAAAATGCTGAATCTAAAATCCATGCGGTCAATAGACTAGCGAAATGAAGGAAAGTCTTGATTCATTCATTGACCGTTAACAGACCCAAAATTGACTTTTAAAGCAGAAACTGTTACAATCAGTGAACTAACTTTGTTTTAACTTTAAAAGCCTTCTTAATGTAGAGACAAAATGTGTCTGATAATATAAATGTGTTTTTTAGAGACAAGCTGTTTCTCCAAAGGAGACAATCAGGCGGAGAGAAAATTAGGCGGTGAGCCATACATTTCAAAAGGATCCTAAAGTGAAAAGAATCTTGCAGATGCAGCACAGGTAGATGCTGCCTAAAAGTAGACCTTCACACCATTAATAATAATTAATAACATAAAATAATATTAAAGAATAAATGCATGTATAAAAGAACGCGTACTAAAATGTTTTGAAATGTATATCAATTGCAGTGTTGCTATTCCGACACGTCACAGATCTAGTGTTCTGCTTGTAAATTTTCCAAAAGTGGAGTGTTGTGACAGAACGCAACAAACACAACCCACGAGGGCAGATCGTCCTGCCTTGGTCTAGTCCCAAAACTCACACGAAGTTCAACCTGGGGCCGGTGTGAGGGGGCGAATGAGCACACCGGAAAGGGGACGTTTAAACGGACAAATCTAAAGCGAAAAGGGGAATAACACAGTTCCCCAGAGTACTGGTGGATCAATGCATTTCAATAGCAGGCCCTGCAGGTGGACCTGTCCCAGACCGTGGCTCTGAAAGAGAAGGGTAGGTAGAAGGAGCGAGAGCGAGAAAGAAAGAGACACAGAAATGGGGGCATTGGTGGCAAATGGAGCGTGAAGCGCGTCATCATGTAGCAGTGCTGCGTCCCTTTTGCAGTCGATTCACACATCTACCATATTGTGGTACTGTGTGTGGTGGCAGAATGCAAATAGGATTGACGGTTAAAGAAGGGATATAAAGGAAAGAGAGGAAAAATAGGGGAGACAGAGGGAGAGAGAGAGGCAAGAGAGAGAAAGAGAGAAAGAGCAAAAGCTAGAAATAGAGAGAGGGTTCAGGCGCGAACTTAAAGCGAGTAAATTTCTTTCCACGCGTTAGCTGCCTCATTGGGTTTCAATCGGGTCTGTTAGGGCCCAAAGAAAGACAGCGGTGGAGGGAGGGAGAAAGAAAGAGGGGGGAGGAGGAGGGCGGTTGGTACTGGGGTAGAAAATACATCTTGACTCATTGGGCTGGAAATGACACCTAAAATAACTATGTCTCAAGTCTGTTTTTTATGAAAAATAATGCGCACATTTTTTTTTTTTACATGTGACGAGTGAGGAGCGGAGAGCGTTGTCATGTTTAACACCCAGTTACATTTGGTTAACATTATCAAGGAACCACTGAGTGCGAGGCTCCAATCCACAATCTCTCAGTGTCTAACAGAGAGAGACCAAGAGCGGCTTCATAGAAAGACAACAATAATGAAAGGTCACTCAACTCTAAATGAAAACTACTATTAATTTCTTCTTTTTATACATACTGTAAACGTGTTTGTTCCCATGGGGTTCACACCTAAGATGTTGATTTTATAAGTTGAATGCACTAAATTTATATATTTTTATTTATTACAAATCATTTATAAATAAACGCACATATCTTTCATACGGCAAGCACACACCTCACTGAACTCCCAACTCCCCTATCCAGCGCACACACACACACACTAAACATCCCACCCACATGCACCACCCAAAATCCACCCTGCAGGCGATCGATTGGCCGCAGCGGCAAGCATAAAAAATAAAACAAGTTTTCATTTCCTGCATGGAGCAGGGGGACCGTGTGTTACGCTCCCAGAGGCAGAGGCAGCCAGGGTGGTGCTAGTGGCCGTGGGGCCCAGTAGAGCCCTCCCTTCCCCCCACCGATCAAAGCTGTGGCTGGGTTTAGACCACAACAAGGGTCAGCTCCAGAGTGGCGAGGCCCTCTTGACTGACAGAGGCTGTAATTAAGTCGGAGGTGATGTTTTAATGACTCGGACGAGGTGTTGCTTCTGCCTCGGGTGGGGGGAGTGGGGGGCCTGACTACTAAGAGAGAGAGAGAGAGAGAGAGAATAATGAATGGGGAAGAGATAAGTTGGTTAAAGAGAAAAATTACTTTGGGGACAAGAAAATTCTATCATCAGGAAGTAAAAAAAATAAAAGAATTTTGGCTGCTTCAGCTAAACCAGTTTGTTCCGACTCAACTATCCAAATGCATCAATCACCTACAAAACCAAGCGACCTGTTCCAACAAGACCAACTCAAACCTGGATGGAGATAAGAGCGTTTAGTGGGTTAACAGTTAGTGAATAAACAAACAGTGCACTCAGTGAGTCAGTCAGTAGAGCCTCTGGCTACAAGCCACGGGCCTTACCAGGAAGGATACAGTGACCCTCCCCGTGGGTCACCTGACCTCCTGGGGACGCCTTATCTGCTCAGGGAACATGTGAGCGACCATTTGGACATTTCCTAATCCTATCTGTTTGGGCAGAGAGGGGCCATTGTGTTTTCAGGTGGGCGGTGGTGGTGGTGATGGTGGGGGAAGAGAGGAGCTGAAGAGATAAGGTGTGCACCTTCCACCAACCCCTCCCTCCCTCACCAGCCTGCAGGGCAGTTAGCAGAGCGCCTCAGATAGACTCCCATACGGAGAGGAGAGGAGACGTCGGGGAACGAGATGACCTCCGGTAGAAAATAGAACACTGGCTGGACATTGTCCTCCTGCCACGTGCCAGCACGGAGAAAGAGGATCTGATTGGCTCGGTCGAAACCATCAGCCTCTCTATTTTGTTTTGATTGGCCGAGTAATCAGTGTTTATACTTTAACAAACTTCTTGCTGTATTGTCAACCCCTTATGTTCTCTTTCAATATATTTAACCATGGTTATTGGGAGGCTAGGTACAAAAAGGGGCAGGCACTAGCTAATATAAATAAAGGTGTCAGGAAAAGTGCACTTAGCCCAGAAGGGATGACCTAAACCTAGAAGAACAACTCAATGAAAAAAAGCATTTACCCTCAAAAGTATCCTGACTGTAGATTAATTTGAAAAACTAACTTACTGTTAAAACTACCAACATGTTAAAAACTGAGAAAAACAATGCTTAATACATGCAAATTACTGAATCATTACAGTCTCCTCCTACATCATATCACGCCCTGGTTAATATATTCAAATCCCTTTACCACATTCAGAGCCTCACACCATAAATATTTCATTGTATTTAAGGCCATTGATCGATTCATTGTGGGAGTGAATGGGCCGAGAGAAAAAAAACCCATGAATGAAATCAATTACACAATACTGTCATCGTACATCGCTATGCTATTGAATTCACCCCCCTCCCCCTTCTTTCTTCTCACCGCATTTCTCCACGGGGCAAGCGAGTCGAGAGTGGGAAAGAGAGAGAGCGCGAGAGCGAGAGAGAGAGAGAGAGAGAAAGGAGTCCCCCCCGGTTTACAGTGTCCCTGCACTCCTAAAGCGGGGGACCCATTGCCCCGCTGTGACACCCTGTCCATTGGGAGCTCATCTGTCTGGCCCGCCGCCTTTGTACTTTACTGTTACTAGTGACATTCCCGTGTCACGGTGTCACACTGAAATGGCTCCCCTCCCACGTTGCAGCCCGCGGCGGCACAACCAGTAAGGGTTTGGGAGGACAATGGAGGGCCCGAAGGGCCGGGACTGGGACCCGGGAGGCCCCCAGCTGGGCACAGCACCCTAACCCTGCACCTCCCACTGCCAGCTCCCATGAAATCGGAAATTAGGCGAAGCGTTTCTGACGACAAGTCAGTGTCTGTGTGTCCTGGGCTCTTCCCAGGGCCCGGCGAACCCTGGGTGAGCGCAGAGCGAGAGAGCTACGTAGAGAGTGAGGGAGCCGTGGAGGGATGGCCGCATCGGAGGTTGTTAATAGCGACCTCTGCGCACTGCCGCGACCCTTGACCCCTATATAGACCAAGCTGTCAGTGTCCGACCTTGTGCTCTGTGTGGGCCTGAGTTTGGTTTGGCTGTGGTGGGGCCGGTGGGTTTACTCAATGGGGCTCAGATGAAGACACTAGCACACACACACGCAAACACCCACACCATCATCATCATCATGCATACGCAATGAAAATCAGTGACGGCAACCTGTTGACTGAATTTAGAGCCAAGGTGTGCACTTCTTGGCTTTTTGAAGAAAATTAAAAAACGTATGCATGATTGGTACTGTACCTTAGGATTCTCCAGGATCCCGGACTCATAGCTGTAAAAACAAGCAGATCAATCAAATTAACATTAACCAACTTCTAGAATAGCCCCAGCTATAAATGCTAATATTTTGATTTCTGTCCAAAAATAACGTCATCTTTTTTTTTTAAACTAAGGAAATATAGGCAAAAAAACAACAACAAAAAAGTATTCTATTCCATTCCCCCTCTCGCAACAGTAGCTAGGTTGGTGCTCATCCTTAATGGAAAGACTTGAGTTCTGACGTGAGTGTCAAACGCTCCTATACACAAAACAATAAAACCAGTCAGAATCTCCAGCTCCGTCTTTCACCTGATGTGCATGAGGTTGGCGTCCATGCTCCAGGGAGCCTTTGGAGTCACTGGCACTGGGATGCCATGTTTCTGCATGAAGGGGAGGACAATGATTACTGGTCACATAGGAACCATGAATAAATAAAGGTTTATTGGCAGATATACAGTACTGTGTTTTAGGCAGGGGATGCTGTTTTGGCAAAGGGGGGTCACACCAAATATAAATTTTATATAGATTTTCTTTTCACTCACTTTGTATTTCATAATTATTTTTATAACTTTCCTAAACATCATGAGCCCCATCTAGTGACGAATATGTGACATGACACTTCAGGTGCTTGCAAAATTCGACAAACAATTTCTACATTTGAGAAAGTCTCCTTCTACATCACTGTGACAGCCTTACTTCAACAGAAAAAAAACTAAGTCGATGTTCAAGCAGAATGATGGCCTAGCAAATTATATTTTACAACATGCGAGAGCCAGGTTTAACAGCCTCTCCTCACTGTCAGAGGGAATACATTCTTCCTTGTTAGCTCCCGTCAAAAAGACATGAGTTCTTCAAGCATGTGCAATATCAGTGCAAGTGCGAGAGGCAGCCATAAAACGGTACGATTACACATAGCTGTGAGAAACATGTTTAATATAACAGCGCAGTGTGTGATAGGTGTTACCCTCACAGGGATCAGAGTGTGAGTTTCTACTAAATGTGTTACCTGAGCATACTCCATGAGGTCCTTCCTCCCTCGGAAACGATTGTAGAACTCAGGGATCCTCCACGGTGCAATGATCTGGAGAGACAGGAAATGCAAAAGACAGTTAAATCTAAATATAAGTGGTTCATTTTAAAATATACAGTACCAGTCAAAGGTTTGGACACACTGTCCCATTCACTTCAATGGGAAGGTGTGTCCAAACCTTTGACTGGTATATATTTGGCAAAAGTGGCTTGTAATAGATAAGATGTGTGCACATAAAAATTAAAAACATTGATAATGTGCTGAGGTTTGCAAATGTAAGACCGACCTTGACCTCAGGATAAAGGGCATAGCAGGCAAGCTCAAACCGAATCTGATCGTTTCCCTGAAAGAGACCCACAACCATTCAGCCACACGGTAATGTAAAGAACAACAGGTGGGCAACCGGTACTCTTCAACTTTTAACCAAACACTAAAACAACCCGAAAGAAAGTTACTCCCTATAAATTAAGGAATACATTTTAAGGTTTCAATACAAGGTTACAGTACAAGGAAATGTAACATATTGCTTAAGTCATGATTACTTTTATACTAAAACCTTTTGACCGTTTTGTGTAACATATGAATTCAAAGGACCATGTCGCCATCTACAGGCCGAAAGAGGAAAGTACATATTTAAAATATGCTCGATTACGCCAATAAATCATTCTGCTTATTTTATAGAGAAAATGTTTTACCTGTTTTCATCGATCACACTACATTGACTTTAGACTAAATACAGGAATATGTTCTGTATTTTACTCGAATAACATATTCAAATAATTACGTATATATCCTTTTTAGTAAGCTTTTGTAAAGCGATATACAGACCTATGGTTTCATGCACATTGAGAAAGGAATCCCCTTAAGCAGCGTTTGGCAACCTTTTCAAACCCACAGCACACTTGCATAAACTTGTTTATTTTGCGGCACACCCCAAACGTAAAACCGAATCAAACTTAATACAAAAGTTTGGTTTATCTTTTCCAAATGTGACTATCCCAACATTCCACGGCACACCGGTTGGGAAACACTGCCCTAAAGCTTGTTTGGCGGTAATCAGCCCTGTGTTATGATCCCAAAACCTCTCTCACCTTTCCAGTAGCACCGTGGGAAACAAACTGGGCACCCTCCTGTTGGGCGATCTGGACCTGGCGCCGGGCGATGCAGGGGCGCGCCACTGAGGTGCCCAGTAGGTAGCGATCTTCATAGATGGCGTTGGCCTGGACCGATGGCCAGATGAACTCCTCCACAAACTCATCCCTCAGGTCCTCAATAAAGACCTGGGGAAGAGGGGAATATGATGAACAGGGGAGAAACAGAGAAAGAGAGAGAGACGGGAGGATGAGAAGAAGAAGGGTCTGATATTATATGATTGGACAGTAAGAGTTTAAACAGCTACGGGAGAAAATCCATAAAAAAAAGAAAATAACTCAATGATTTGATACTTTTTAATGTGAATCTGACATTCACTCCAAACCTGATCATTTATTTAAAACAGATACGTTCTCTATTGTATTGGGCTGAATTGTTCCTTCTTAGCAATTTTATTTCTCTTACAATTGGTTTTATGTATTTCTTGACCTTCCGTTTCTAACTTGTATGTTTTTGCTTGCCTTGCCTAAAGAACATTGAATTGCCTTGCCTTTGATTTGATTATACAACAGAGGAAAAAAACTATTACTAGCCTGTGAAGAACAAGATTGGCCGTCTTAGCCATGTAACACACTCTTAGCAAGGTTATTTCACTATGTGACTCATAGTCACAGTAATTAAGAATGTTCTGGCACGATTGATTGTTCCCATGCCTTCAGAATAATTTGCTACTTTTTGCCTCTTTCATTTGTTACCTACAGAATAACTGAATATTTCTCTCACCTTCTTGGCTCCTAGGCTCTCAGCTTTCTTCCGAGCAGCTTCAAAATCTTCCTCCTGCCCAATATTAGCCTGCAAAAAGACAGTCGAATTAATAGATGACATAAAGACAGCATGAGCAATTGGTTGCTTCCAAAGAAAGTTAATCAACTGGTACCAATGGGCTGCAGTGTAAAAGTCACTAGGAATATTCACAATCTATTTCTATTTCAATTTCTATAGCAAGGGCCCCTTGCCAAGCACCCTCTTTGTAAAGAACCTAGTAAACATCCTCATTAACTCCAGCACCAGCAGGATGTCAAGAGTGTAAATGCTTCCCTCACCCCAATTAGGATTTTCAAAGGGCTCAACAAGATTCAATTTCATCCGACAAACACTTCAGTGTAAAATATGCATTGGAAGAGCTGTGGGTTTACTGTGCACTTTACATGGGGACATCTATACACCCACACATATTCGTTGAATGAAAGAGAAAAGCTCAATTCAAAACGTATTGAACTCAGCACTTTCACAGAATAGTTTCCATTTCATTCCTTGCTTACAGATTTTGATTTAATTTCCTGTGGGGCTTATTTCCAGTCTCCTCTACCCAGGGAGAGCAAAAACCTGGAGGCTCTAGTGAAAGAGGCTGTTTATTGGCTATAGAGTGCTTACAGTCCTAGAGTCCACACTTTTAGGATTCAGATCACGCTTGTTGACCTGATAGCACCATCTCTTTAGTCTCCACAAGCAGCTAGAAAAAGCCATTTACGTCAAGAGATTTATGTGGACCTTCGTGTTTAAAAATATCCCAACGGTAAAGCATGGTGACACATAAACCACTGAAACGGAAAATCCTAACCAGGGTAAGATAATACAACCAAGTACCATATCTGTCAACTCGGGGTTTAGTATTTAAAAGCCTACTACTTAAAACCATCCAACATGAAGGATTGTGCATTGTGCTATTGTCCTCCTCATGCATGGCCAATGATGACAAGCTTTACTCTACCTTAAAACGAGCAGACAGGCTGTATGAATATTAAGTACATGCATCAGCAGCGTGGGTATTTGGCACCCCTACTATTCTCTAACACATTCCTTGCCCTTGGGGTATTTAGTCCAGGACCAACAAGAGGTTTATGGGCAGGACTTGTGGGCATCATAGACCTCTACCGATTAATCTATGTTAAAAAAAACTAACCTTGCTTCTTATAGAAGAAATGTATCCTTGAAGAATAGCATTTATTGGTTAAATAGATGCTGCAGCGTGAGGACACCATCTCAATTCAATTTAAGCAGAAAAAGAAATTGGTTATTCTAGACAAGTGTAATATTTATAAACATCCTTTTAATGTTTTGTTTCTCTAAAACAATAACAACGTAGCAAAACATTTTCACAATCTTAATTCCCTGCTAAAAAGTAACATTTGGGTTTCACATACTAGATAAATCTGACCGTTCATCAGTTACAGTTTTAAAAGTTAGGCTTATGTTTCGAAAAACGTGCTGCGGGTTAAAGACATTTTAAGGGGCCCGGGCGGGGGGGGGGGGGGGGGGGGGGGGGGGGGGGGGGCCGCGGGGGGGGGGGGCGGGGGGG
>JAVQIZ010046708.1:0-15831 GCA_036023535.2 Galaxias brevipinnis | reverse complement strand
TCATATCAGCTTCATACTACATAGAGACCTCCTTCATATCAGCTTCATACTACATAGAGAACTCCTTCATATCAGCTTCATACTACATAGAGACCTCCTTCATATCAGCTTCATACTACATAGAGAACTCCTTCATATCAGCTTCATACTACATAGAGAGAATTTTGTGGGAGAGGTCCTACATACCAAATTTTTTGCATGCCTGTTCAGCCTAAGCAAAACTATTCCTCATCAGGTAGTTATTCTGTATCCACTTAATATTACATTTCCATGACCAACCTCACACACACTCACACACACACACACACACACACACACACACACACACACACAGAGGTTTGCAGTAGGCTATTATTGCTAATTTGATAGTTTTAGTCTGCATCTACCACTAAAGCAGGCTATGTGCAAGTGTTTGGATATTAATTTAAACACTGCATAGTTCAACTCAATATGTACACTGAAGGATGAATGATGGGCTACGTATTGATAGCTAGTGTTTTGCTGAGACTCGACAATAGAAACCAAACTTGTCTAGATAGGTCAGGTATCATGTTACATTCCAATACAACCGTCTGTAATGCGTGAAAGAATGCTCTGGCATTAATAAGAAGAGTCAAAAGGCACAGAACAAACTGTACATGCACCTAGATTAACATCTCCGTTTTTATTTTCTCTCTCCATAGATAGGGAAATGATTCTTAGGAATCTGAGTTAGTGGCAGTACTACTGAGGAGGTGGTACCTGTGAGTGCCCTATAGAAGAAAGGCCTGGGAGTTTCTGACTGATCGAGGAAAACCCACGTTTAATCATTTAGCTCTCTCTGTTTTGGGCCAGTTATGAATAATAGGATAGAATGTGTGTCATATGCTTTTGAGGCAATCCATTAATGGACCTCCCTTGAGCCCCAGACCTCCGGCTGGCTATAGGCTATTCAAAACATCAGCATGTTTACACGTACCAAGTTTAGCGATCTGCAACAAATATACCTTACATTTGGAGAATTATTGGAACTGATACCAACTAAATTGTTGTTAATAATGAAATTAGTTAATGTGGGTGTTAGTCTCAGGTAGACTGACACGAGACTTCTCTAATGGGTAAAACTGACTGTTGTGTTACTTTGATCACCCAGGTTCTATTACACTACCAGACAGTTAGTGAGCCTGCTACTATACGCAAGCTGGTCAACGTTCTGCACAAGAGCAGTGGAGAGGTGCTTAAAAAGAAGCCCAAGTAAGTGCTCCTCTACTTTGTGTTAGTCTGGGGTTCTGGAAAATGTACATGTGCCTCTACTTTGTGTTAGTCTGGGGTTTTGGGAAACGTACGTGTTCCTGTACTTTTTGTTGGTCTGGGGTTTTGGGAACCCCCTGGAACCCCTGTTAGTCTGGGGCTTTGGGAAACATACATGTTCCTCTACTTTTCAGGAGTCTGGGGTTTTGGGAAACGTACGGTTTCCTCAACTTTGTGTAGGTCTGGGGTTTTGGGAACCCCCTAGAACCCCTGTTAGTCTGGGGTTTTGGGTAACGTACATGTTCCTCTACTTTGTGTTAGTCTGGGGTTTTGGGAAACGTGTTCGTAACTTAAGTTGTGTGCAGGTGTTTGGGGAAAGGAATGAACGCCACTGTGGAGATTCAGACACACCGACCCGTGGCTCTGGAGCTATATAAAGACTTCAAGGAGCTGGGCCGGTTCATGCTGCGCTATGTGGGCTCCACCATCGCAGCCGGGGTGGTCACGGAGGTAAATCAGACATTACATCTGTCTGCTGATTACAGCTGCCAAGGGTTCTGTTACTTATTCTCATCTGGAATTCTTGTAGCAGGATAATTAAAAATACTCTTCTATCGCGTGTTTTCTATGTTGTTCTAGATAAGAGAATGAGGACGGTTGTGGTGGTTCTGGAACCAGTCAAAGTGGATCCGGAGACAGCATGTGGCTTCAGAGAAAGTGCAATTCCTTAGAGACTTTCATTACTGGACCTCCATCCTTTTGTCCCTCCTGTCCTCCATCCATCCATCCATCCATCCATCCATCCAGACATCTGTCCATCCAGAAAAGTAGATACCTAGACACCCGACCAGATGTAGCCACATTGTCATTAATCAACAGTGACAGAGAGACAAGATGATTTGTCTCAAGTAACACCGGAGAGAAGTTCCTGAATATATCCCATAATAAATGCTCTTTCAGCTGGTTTTACTTGGTGATTTGAATGGTTTGCTTGTGGGTAGCATTGGCATGATGTTCCACCAAACGTGTCAGATCTCACCTCGACTAAACCAGGCAGCTGGAACACCACCAAACCTTTGACAGAAACATGATTTTATTTATTATTAATTTATGGCAATGGTTGAGCGTGTATTATAGAATGACACAAATTGCTTTCCAGTCCTGGAACATCTGTCAAACATATGCACCTGAGGAATGCATAAACATCATTAATAGATTAAATGGCTTTGTTAAAAATATGCAGATGTATTTGTTTCATATACAGTAGAGCTGTCGATCTCAGGTTCTTCATTCTGGCTTTGAGAAAAAGGGTTGTTGAGGAAATGTTGCAAGAGGACTTTTGACCAGGGAGTTACACTACACCAAATTACATTAAATCAAAAATAAACTGGGAAATAAGTTAACTAAAATGTATTCTGCCTTTATGATGTTTCAGAAAAATGCACCTCCAGAAAGTAATGTACGCTGATTAAGAAATCTATCTGAATTAAAAGACTGAATTCAATGGGATTGAATAAATTGTTTAAAGAACTGTAAACCTTTGAATGATTTTAGCAAATAGCGAGACCTCTGTAAAAGCTGTATACAAAATGAGAGTTGTAGAAACCCTAATGGAAAGGACATCCATTTATCGCCATAGAAACTACTGACCAGGTGGGGCAGTCCAGGACACTATTTTAACGGCAAATGGTTGAGCACCCTGCCACAGACTTTAATGTTTAACTACTTTAATTCCTGAACAAGTGAAGTAATCATATTCACTTTACTCTGGACTTTGTCCGTTCGAGTGTGTTCCAGGGCATTTGTCCTCCAAATGAAATGCCACTCCTTGCCAGTCTGTTCATGAAGCATATCTGAATATGATGCCGAGAAATAATGGCCTTTATGCACTTCCTCCTAGTGATGTGGTTAAAGCAACACTAAACTCTTTAACTGAACATGTATATATAACAGACATTAAGAAATTATGTTTTGAATCTGATAGTGTGCACCATAATTAAAGATATGTGCATTAGATAAACTAGGGTTTGAACGTTATGTTAAGGATCCAGAAAACTGAAGTTATTTACAGAAATTGAACCTTTGAATGCTGCTGTATTTTTAATTTATACTAATTTAATGTTTTCAATGAGACGTTTGAGGATAAAAACTTTCTTATTTAGACATTTTCGAGCTATATTGGCATTGTTTTCAATTGTAAGTCCCGAAACATTGTAGATGTTGTCTAATGAACAGCCTATAAGAATGTTTTTATTAATATATGTTTCTATGCAAAGCCAGTAGCTTTCCATGCCGCCCATCTTAAGGCTGCCTAACCTCTTTTTGCCAAGCACCCCCTTATCAGGCAAACAGCAGTTTGGTGATCAGACCTCCAATCTGTCAGAAACTCCCACTAGAAATCTTTTTTTTTTATATAACACATATGATTAATAAACCATCGTTGAACAACAAATAATAATAGAATATTATTTAAGACCAAATCACCCCCAAAGTAACACCAGCCTGAGCTTACATACAGTGAGGTCCAGAAGTCTGTGTCCTCTAACAAAATATATTTAATGTGCGGACGCCTCCTCAGCAGAGCTCAGTTCCACCATAGAAACTCAGCAGGCCGGCTGCTAACCGTGTCACCATACCAATCAGCCTCTGATGAAACCCTGACCAGGACTATATTGTGCTCTGCCGCCATAATGCTGCTTGTTTTAATGAATAAACAAGAACACAGGAGTCAGTCACCTCCCCGTCTTCAGGTGTGTTGTTTGGTATCTGTCGGGGTGTCCTCCAGAAACAGCAGCTCTAGACTGGATACAAGGTACAGTGTTTTCACATATTAAGCTCAATAAATGCTTAAACACATGCCTGTTGTCCTGACTGAAATGTTGATCATTCACTAACCCCCATTATAACGTCAAAACAAAAATGCTAAATTATAAAATGATTTTCAATTGCCTGTAATATTCTGACCCTGTGTTCAGTACATTGTAGAAACCAATTCCATGTTTAAGTCTTTAATGAATAAGTCTTTTGGATCTGGGTAGATCCTGCTCAGTCAGATTGCATAAGGAAAATCTGAGAATGACCATCATCAGTTCTCTCTCCATGTGTGTTCTATGGGGTTCAAATCAGAGCTTTAGCTGGCTGCTCGAGGACATGCAGAGACTTCTACCTAAAGCCACTACAGCAGTGTCTCCAGACTACCTCACACTATAGTACCTATAGCAGTGTCTCCAGACTGTATCTCACACTACAGTACCAACAGCAGTGTCTCCAGACTGTACCTCACACTACAGTACCTACAGCAGTGTCTCCAGACTGTACCTCACACCACAGTACCTACAGCAGTGTCTCCAGACTGTACCTCTCACTACAGTACCTAAAGCAGTGTCTCCAGACTGTACCTCACACTACAGTACCTAAAGCAGTGTCTCCAGACTGTACCTCACACTACAGTACCTAAAGCAGTGTTTCCAGAGGATAGTGACTCGCCGTAGTGACTCTCATCTGACCAGATAATCTGTTTTCCTTGTTTCCCCCTTCAGGTAGGATTAGAATCAAATGTATTTGACTCAGGATGCTGTGCAGCTCCTACCATGGAGACCTATGGTCTTCTAAGGGTCCCTATGTGCTCCGTTCAGAGGGTCATCCACTGTCCCCCTATGTCAGGGGTCGGCAACCTGCATGCGGCTCTTTTGCCCGTCTCTGGTGGCTCCTTGTGTAAATATCTTGAAATAATTTATGGTAAAAACGATAATATATATATATTTTTTAAAATATGTATGCTTTTAAACATTAACAATCCGACTGGCATGTGACCTGGTTGCCTCGTAAGCGTGGTTTCCAAAACATTTGAATGCCGAATAAACCGCGATTCGTTACAGTCTTGCAGATAAATGTAGCGAGCCTGTGTGTGCATAGCGCGAGCGTGAATCTGCTACACTGACAAGAGGCATATTACCTACAACGTTGTCGGACCTTTAAAAGGTTTGAGAAGCCTTTTCCTCTTAATTTTGCTGAATCTCAAGCGGTGGCTAGCATCTTAAGTCTCTAGCTATGTGTTCCAAATCTACAATAACTAAAGTCGCGGAGTAAAATAGAGAATATAATAGTGTGTGGACAGTTCTTTGCTTTTACCTTCAACGCTGCTGGATTACCGGTATGCTTGATCTGCGCCGGTGACAAGTTAGCAAACAACAAAAAGTGTAAAGACATTTCCAGAACAAGCACACTGCATTTGCAGAAAAGTGTCCGGCTGTGGATGACAGAAAGCGAGCAATTTCGGAACTGCTATGGAAAGCAGAGCAGAGCAAATGTAGCCTACTTTTAAGAATTGGATCAAATCTCCAAACCACAACTGCTAACTATATACTCTATTTCCAAGTAGGCCTGTATGTGTGAGTGGATGTTGGCAGTAGAGTTTTTATCCACTCCACAATTGTTCAATTTTGTTGGTAATGGCATCCCTCTACCAAAATAGAATAAATACTTTAAAATTTTTCTTTATTGTTGTTCGTTAAGTTCATAAATGCAAAACAACAACAACATGGTATTATTGTAATGGAAATGCAAAGTTAAAGTACCAAAAAAATCATAAATATCCCACTGCAGAGAAGTTAGATGTGGTAAAACCTTCATTTACACCTATCAGTAATGGTGATTGAATAATTCAGATTTAGACAAGGCTGTGTCTATATTATAAGGCTAAAATATGTTTGACAGCTCCAGACAGAAGTTTTTGGACAAAAATGGCTCTTTTGAAAGTAAAGGTTGCCTATCCCTGCCCTAGGTGCTCCGTTCAGAGGGTCACCCACTGTCCCCCCAGGGGTCCGTTCAGAGGGTCACCCACTGTCCCCCTAGGGGCTCCGTTCAGAGGGTCACCCACTGTCCCACTAAAGTGCTGACCAAGGCGCTTGAGTCAGATGGCCGAGTTTACCAGGTGTGTCTCGGAGGATAGAAACCTCCTCCATTTAACAACGATGGAGCGCTCATAAAGACGACTGCTACGGAATAGAGATCCTTTTGGAAGCCCAATGAGTTGCCTCTTATTGGTAATAATGATCTAACTTTCTAAACAGGCCTGGAGTCCCCAGTACTATCTCAAGAGAATCAAATAACATTAGGTTTGCCTGGCCGTATACTGTACCGCCTATGGGCAGAGGATTCAATACATCTTCACTGAAGGGACTGTCATCTGCTAACTGTTGATCGATAAATGACACTGTAATCCAATAACAATGGGGATTTTTTCATGTTAAAAAAATAAATTAAGGCAAGAGACCTCATTCTCCTCCAAACCTTTTCTGTCTACTTGGCACATACAACAAAACCTCCTATTTTTTCTACCGTATTTGGAGAGTATTTTACGCATGTGTATGTGCAACATTCAGCATTGCAACATTCCAGTCAGTAAGTACACCTTACAATGCTTGGATAGGTTTTAGTTTATGGATTAGGTCAGAGAACAATGCAGCTTTGCAGGTTACTGTGTACATCACTAAGAGGGACCCCTGGTCCGGTGATAAGGTGTGTCTCTGTTCCTGTATAGAAATAAGAATAACTACATTACTGTTTAGTGTAGGCCTATTGACCTCTCCTGGTTGTAAGTGTGTGTGTGTGATGGAGGTTTGTAGGTGTTTTGTACCCTGCATGACAAGCCAAACAGACTGTCGCTGACTGACATCTGCTACTGAACTAAAGTGACCTGATAATATTGCAGAGGACAACGTCCTCAACACACAGACTTGGACATCATGTGCACTGTTAAGTAATATGAATGACGTACAGAGCAGGGTCGAAGGTCATTCCTAGGGAGAATGCTGATATGGCACATTTTTGTTTTTTGGGCTGAAGTATTCCTGATACATCTTTTTTTTAAAAACACAGTTTTATTGTTGGAAAAATCCAGCATGTATGGAGATAAAGGGTCATAATGTTCTCCCTCTTTGACGTTATATAATGCGTCAAACAGTAGGAAATTCCTGGTAAATGTTTAACATTGTTCTGATTTTCTTCATCGTTAACTTAAAGAAACTTTGACCTCCTCTAAGGAGTTTGTCAATCTTTAGAGAGAAATAACCCTAGACAGCAGGTCAGTGAGAGAGCGTAATTACAAGAGCTCTATGAAAAAGAGCCGTACAGGTAGATAGATGCAGGAGGTTTGGAAAACAATGCTGCTGTTTAGTTGATAGGCAGAATTGAGCCCTAAGAATGAGGCTTGTGGCGTGGTATTTCATTTGAAGAGGTCTCCCTCTAAGCATTACCATGTTAAGGGAGGCCTTTGCCAATATTAGCCTGTATTGGTCTTGAACAAATATGATTTGAAATGTCAGTTAAAAGTTATTGTGAACCTGAGGGTTTGATATGTTAGGTATAGATGAAGCTTAAATCATCAGCATACTGGGGGTTAGACAGGAATCCAGTTAACAGGCGTGACATTAACCTTTGACCTAAGGTTTCAGTACCCCATGACTTTACCGTGTAGCCCAAAAAGTTTCCAAAAAGTCTATTTAAATTTTTTTGTCAGTGTGATGTCAGTGGGATGTTACCAGACTGTCTGTCATACATCAGTGTGATGTTAACACAGACGTTCGTACGATTATCACCATGAGGAGGCTATGAACAGCCCTAGATAATTCCTGGTCTTCACTCAAATCACCAGATTTTGGTCTGACATAAATCCATAATATTCCATGCTCATATATACAAGGACATGTTCTACTCTTCTCATAGAACCCATACTTAAACCTGTAAAAAAGGCAACGTGTCATAGTTGCTCTCAGCTTTCAGTCCGATTTCATATTGTTAAATGTTCTGCAGAAGAATACACAAACCACAGTCACTGTGCCAAGTTAGGGTAAAATAATTTTGCACTTTTTAATGCATGGTCACATAAATCTGTTACAGTCACTCAATTTACAGTACATTAACTGACACCTAAGCATACCATTAAAAGTTTCCATATACATTAAAGTTAGTAAACATACTCTATTTACAAAGAAACTTAAATAAAGTTAAAAAGCATTAAAGCAACATACAAATGTTATATTGTGCTTGGTCACACGGACGTACCCTAAGTGCAGGGCACTGTCACAACAAAATAGAATGACTTGGACTTCTTTAGGGGATTGGTTGGCACTGTCATACTGTCGGGTCTACACACAGAACTCTCTGCCTTTGTTTTCCCCCTTGGCTCACAGACTGTAGCAGCAGCCCCCTTACACATATAAACAGGAAGCTTTACAGAAACTTTGACCTTCACAAAACATGTCACTGGTAGAACATTAGTCGTTTTAGTGCAACATTCCTTCACACTGACCTCTAAACGTTGTATAAGGTCAATTGCTCTGGGAATTATAATGTAACTACTAGATTCTTTTATCAAAGGGAAAACACAAATCCGATGCAGTGGAAAAATAATGCCATAAACTATCCAAGTCTGTAACATTCCACTAGAAATGTCTCCTTACTTTCCAAACTAAACAAAAGAATGAGGGAAAGTCTAGGGTGAAGGACGGGCCCTCTTACTGCCTGAGCTAGGTTTAACAAGCCTCCAGTATGACATGGTGGAATAATGGTGTCTGGTCTCTCCTATAGGTAGGAGTCTATAGAGGGTCTGTCTGGTCTCTCCTATAGGAAGAAGTCTATATAGGGTCTGACTGGTCTCTCCTATAGGTTTGAGTCTGTGGAGGGTCTGTCTGGCCTTTCCTATAGTCCTATAGGTAGGAGTCTGTGGAGGGGGCGTAGGAGAAGCCCTGGAAGGCCTGTCCCGCTGCCTCCTGGACGCTGGCCGTGGCCAGGCTGCTGTCTGGAGAGCAGCCGATGGAGCTGGACACAGGCTCCTCTGTAAACTCAGGGTCAAAGTGCTGTAGGTCCTTAGGGCCAGACTGAGAGCACAGCAGAGAGAGAGGCAAACATCAGCTTAGGAAAGCGTAAACAGGACCCTGGGTTGTATATGTGACTAAACGTACCACATTTGGGTTGAAGGGAGGGGTGAGCTTCTTTGCGTTCAGATCAGCCCAGTTGATGGGGGAAAAGAAGACGTGTCTCTTGATCTCCGCCTGAGGGGAGAGAGAAAAGGTGAAGTTAAGCACAAATGAAAGCTGCTTGAGTAAGAATAAGAGTGATTCACTGATGCATCGTTACGGCCGTGCAGAGCGATGACATCAGTCAGTCTGTTTGTTACTTGATTCTACTATAAAATAACAGTCAGTTTGTAGTTACTTTACACTTTAAAATGGCAGTTCCTAATGGCAGTTTTCAGATGCACACTAAGTAAAGAAAAAAAAAATACATGTTTAAAGTAGGCGCCATGTTACTGTAAAACAATTGGACATTCCTTTAGTCTTTTGAATCTGCATTTACAAAGTGCTTGAGATGCTTAAACCTCATTGCACGTGTATGTAGCTCTATGAGAGATCTATTTGGAGATGAGTAAAGACGTACAAAGTCCTGCTGGCTCCCCAGCCTCTTGGTGCGGTCCTTCTGCAGCAGGCCCTCCAGCAGGTGTCTGCCAGCGTTGGAGATGTTGGGCTTCAGCTGCAGAGGCTGGTTCAGGATGTTGTCATACATCTCCGCTGTGTTGCGACTGTAGAAGGGAGGCTGCATATACATGGAGGACATATGGACAACCATTCAAGCAGCTGTAGGGATTTGTAATGGGTGTGGATTGGGCTCTGACAGGAGGAGCCTTAAATAGGAGTAGGGGGTTGGTGGTGCTCTTACCAGGCCGTAGAGCATCTCGTAGAGCACCGCCCCCAGACACCACCAGTCCACGGCCCTGTCGTACGGCTGCTTGTGGAGCACCTCTGGAGCCAAATACTGCAGAGAGAGAGGGCAGGGGGCACAGGGGGTTCACACCTTTTCTGCCCTCTGATACGTTCCTTTGTTGGTACACTTCATAAAGAGGAACAACCTTCAGTATATTTTACTAAGCTACCATTTCATTGTTGTAGCTTTAAACTTTAGCACATTGGATTAAAAATCAAACCAATGACTATGAGGTTAAAGTCCACAGCGTCACCTTTCATTTCTGTCCATATTGGGTGGACCTTGTAAAAATCTAAAGATTAAACATTGTAAATCAAACGGTGAAGAAATTTGACTAATTTCAATCAACTTAAATAAAGTCTTCCTGTGTATAATTTGATTTTAAAGAGTGCTTGAAGCAGACTGGTTCCTTGTTACCAGAACCCAGCGTGACAGCAGTTCTACCAGGGGGGGGCTAAACACAGCATCATGGTGATGCCACGAGACTGATCAAAAACTACAACCAACTCTTACATATGAGGAGGACCAAGAAACAGCTACATAACTCCCCATAGAGTCCTTTCCTCTTACATATGAGGACCAAGAGACAGCTACATAACTCCCCATAGAGTACTTACCTCAGGCGTGCCACAGAAGGTGGAGGTTGTTCCGTTGAGCTCAATGTTCTCCTTGCACAAGCCAAAGTCAGTGAGGACAATGTGACCCTGGGTGTCCAGGAGAATGTTCTCTGGCTTCAGGTCCCGATAGACAATGTTCAGAGAGTGGAGGTAGCCCAGAGCACTGGCCACCTCCGCAGCATAGAACCGAGCCCTGGGCTCCAGGAAGCAGCGCTCCCTCTGGAGGTGGTAGAACAGCTAAGGAGGAATGAAGACATGGGTCTCAACCAATCTGTCTAGCAAAAGCACCTAAAATACTATGTAGGATAAAGAAGTGAGATGCAGAGAAGAAAGAAAGAGTGAATGATAGGAGCTAAAGGAGAGGTATTGTGTGACATCATTGATGGATAGACTCCAGAGGCAGAGCAGGGACAGTCACAGAGGAGGCCCCCTTTCCTCTGGAGAGACGTATTTAATCAGTAACCTCTTCACTCATCCAACAATCACAGGAAATAAGACTCCATTAAAGCGCTCTTGCGCAACAGCTCCCAGCTAATTCTGGCCCCAAGTCCCTCCCTCCCTCTCTACCTCCCTCTCTCCCTCTCCCCCTCGCTCTCTCTCCTCCCCAGCCCAGTTTCCTGTGACGTGTTTCCTGTAAGGGACAGTGGAGCTGGAGAAGGGGAGAGTTGCTCCTCTGCTTCACATGGCAGGATATCCCGTCTGTCTGGCATCCTGGCGCCACACTGTTCTCTTTCTCTTCCCCCACACCACAGCTCATCCCTCGCTCCGTCCCCTCCCTCTGTCTGCACCTCCTCTACATTGATGTAATCCATTGTTCCTCACCTCTCCCCCGTTGATGTAGTCCAGCACAAAGTAGAGTTTGTCCGCGGTCTGGAAGGAGTAGTGGAGGCCCACCAAGAATGGGTGCTTGACATTCTTTAACAAAATGTTCCTTTCTGACATGATGTGTTTCTCCTGTGGGATCAGAGGGAAAAGGGAACCAACGGATATGGTGGTGAATGTGTGTGTGCGGTCAGCCACTGAATTACATGTGTTTGTGTGTGTGTGTGTGTGTGTGTTTACCTCTTTCTTCTTCAAGATGGCCTTCTTCTGCAGTACTTTGACGGCGTAAAACTGGTCATCCCTACGGTGATGAGCCAGCAGCACTTTGCCAAAGCTACCTTTGCCGATGACCTTGAGGAAGTGGAAGTCACCAGGCTTGGCTGTGGGGTTGGACGACGGCCCCAGGTTTATCTGCTGGGACGGACTGGGCTGTAAGGCAGCCAGAGGCACACACATGGAGGTCATGACACTGTCAAAGTTTCAATGCACCCAAAGGCATTATAAATCAAAAATACCTGATAGTCTAATAATAGCCTTAGTTTTCAGTAACATGCAATGTTTGTTGTGAATGTTCCAATATATTCTTTCAAATATATTTGTTTTATTTGTGGCCTTTAACACACTTACAGGAGTGGAAAGGTTAGAGTTCATCCTCTCAGGATCCTGTGGAGGAGTTAGGTGCAGAACGGACTGAACCTCTGGACTGGACGGACAAAGATAATATAGCAGCATTTTATAGATGCACAACAAAGATAATATAGCTGCACTTTATAGATATACAACAAAGATAATATAGCTACACTTTATAGATATACAACAAAGATAATATAGCAGCACTTTATAGATATACAACAAAGATAATATAGCAGCACTTTATAGACACAACAAAGATAATATAGTTGCACTTTATAGATACACAACAAAGATAATATAGTTGCACTTTATAGATACACATCAATGGTCAGGAAAGACAGGAGCATAATGTGTCTCTCACTAAATATTCATTATAAACATTGATTAATCTTATCTACCTGTCTTTATAGTTATATTACGTGATGGAAAGCAATTAGGTACACTGGGCGGCCATGGTATTTACTTTTAGGTAAATTTTGCAAGCACTTTACGTCACGTACTTCATGATTCAAAAGCAAACATTTACTTTTGACAAGAACTCCGGTCATTTCTCTATTAAATAGCTTTGTAATTTTAAATATACACCATAGAAATAAGTCCTTATTTTTGAACAGTTCTAACAGACAGTAATGTATTTAAAGAGTTTATGAAATACAAAGCATTAACTAACTGATTAGATGATGGTTGATATCAAATTTACATTTACATAAAATGTCAATCCCTATGACTACCACCTCCTTCTGTTCTTCTATCATAAAAATCTATAAATTGCAGTACATCATACAGTGTACCACCGATATGCCTGATGAATACATTTATAATTATATCTAGACAAAATTACATTAAAGAAAAACCCAAAAATATTCTGTTATTTAATTTGATGCACTTTTCTCTATATCTATAAATGATTCTGGTGTGTTCAGTCCTGCCTTCTGCATTGCATTGTGTGTGATATGGGTACCAAACAGGTCTCCTTCCTATTGAGTCATATTCAGTTATTTGGTTAAAACGTATATTTGACATGCTAGCGTGCTTATGATAACATTTAAAAAGTTGAAGTAGTGTACTTACTGCTTGCAGACGTACGAGTTGGCAGCAAGCCTTTGTATAAAATCGTTCAAGCCCATTCTTCTTTGTTTCATGAAAGCTGTCAAAGAAATTGCAATAGACATAATTATTTGAAAATAAAATTGTCCTTTTCTTGAATAGGCAAGCCATGTACAAACCAGTTAAAAATCAGACATGCTCTTGCTTTGATAGTGGTCAAAATGTGTGCTTTCATCTCCTTTTCATTAGTAATAGTAATGTTTTGTGATTGTACTTCTAGGGATCTTGAGCTAGTGTCCAAGACTAACCAAAAATAATGTTTTAGTTTCAAACTAATGTAGTTATTTCATTCTCTTTTACCAAGAGTTTTGCAATGACTTGTCCAAGTATCCATTAAGCTCAAAGCACCAGGAGAGCTGTCTGACATGCATCTATCCCTATCAGAAGCCCTTCTGTTAAGGATGACACCAACAACTACTTGTAAAAAGAATAGCATATTCCTCAGCAGCGTGCGAACAGTAGGACTATAGCAAAACAACCGTTTTAATTCAATCCCAAGGTAGAAAAACTATTTACGTTAAGAGTTTATTCAAATAGTAGAGAATAAAGCTAAAACAAAGACAAAGACAAAAAAAAGACAAACTGAACTTGCTTCAGTGGACCAATTGCCGAATTTATGCATCGTGCTTAATAGACTTGACCCCTTACATCTAGTAGCAATAGAACGGGACCTCCTGCATTGATAAGGCAAGATTGGGGATAGCAACAACCCGGGTGCCCCACAAAATGCTAGACAATTTTTTTTGGCAACATTAGTTGACATTTGTAAAACATCGGTCGAGGCCGTAAGATGTGAAGAAGTGCTTGCTGCATACCTTACACACTTATTATACTAAATAGTGCCCAATATTATATAATATGTACATATATGTATACATGCGCACACTTAGGTTGCTGTTATATAATATACACAATTGAGATATTTCCCCCATTAGAACTCTTATTACATATAAAAGTAATTATTCCCTCTGCACGCATCAGAGCGCAATGAAAGGAAATGTTACACCCTATGAGTAGTAGCGGTCTAAGCAACTGTGCAACAAAAAAAAAAATAGGTCAAGACAAGATTAAATAGCCGGTGTGCAAAACAGTATGGTACTGTCCCAGTCCGATGGATTTCAGCAAAAGCCTATTACAATGTTGCCACTATTGCAATCTAAAAATGTGACTTACATGTTAAAGCAGTCTCTTTCATGTGAGCAGTGTACATGAAATACCCAGAGCTCGGTTAATGTTGAGACGAACAAACGTATGCTCGCCGCATTCCTGTAGAGTGGAGCTTTTATATAACGGATAACTAAACGGAAAGACAGCCCCGCCCTTCTACTTGATTCTGTACAAGAAGTTTATGCGTAGGTTACTCAT
This sequence comes from Galaxias brevipinnis, assembly GCA_036023535.2. Lineage (NCBI taxonomy): Eukaryota > Metazoa > Chordata > Actinopteri > Galaxiiformes > Galaxiidae > Galaxias > Galaxias brevipinnis. Next base: position 1,294 of record JAVQIZ010046708.1, on the reverse strand, counting down.
GAGTGCCAGCAAGGGTTGCCATGTCCGCAATTTCTCACCCAATTGCTACCCATATGTAGCCTGATTTAGCAACAGGACAAATGGCAACAAATAAAGTTCAGATGTAATTTTTCCGCATTTCTACAATTTACCAAAAAAAGAAAGTCATAGGTACGCTTTTCCTATGGAGGAGACGAAGGTCCCGATTTCTTCGGATTCATTCTCTCCAGACATTGAAGCATCTTGGTGAGTACCACTGTTCCAGGAGCTCCGCATATAATCCTAGATGATGCCCGGTTCCAGTGGTTTTTCAGGCTCATTAGGAGCCAGTTTGAAGAGATGCTGAGGATAGTGGGACCCCAGATTGCAAGGAGGAACACAAACTTGCCTGAGGCTGTCAGTGCAGCTGAACGTCTTGCCATTATGTTCTGTTGAGATAAATAATTTACTTAGGCTATCTGGCATCTGAGATGTAGGCTAGAGAATACCCAGTTCATGTGCACATTAATACTTTTTTTTTAATCAAAACTACAGCAGTCAAATCAGATACATTTTATTTGTATAGCACATTTTATACACAGACGCAATTTAATGTGCTTCACAAAGCAGAAATGCAAGGAAGAGAACAAAAGACGTTTAAAAGAAACGAGAAATGAAATAAGAGAAATAAGATTGCTAAGAATTAACAGTTTAACCAACTTTTTGTGGCTACTCGCAGGAGGAGGTCACTCACTTCTTTAAGCATACTGGACACTTGGCCCGTGGCCACCCACAGCCCCCAGAGATTTGTTAATTCTCCGGTTTCTGGCCCGTATCAAAACTCCTGTGGGGTGAAGTGTTCCCACTAATATGCAATGGAGAACAAATACGTGTTTAATCTGGATTTAACAGTAGTCAGGCTTGGAGCGAGTCTCAGGTCTTCTGTAAATTGATTCCAGTTATTTGTAGTAGCTTAACGCTGCTTGCTGCTTCGCTCTGTGGACGGTCAGCAGTGCATTTTTCACGTCTCTATGATTGCGCAATAAAAGTTTTACAATAATAAGCTGTAAGCCAAATAATAGGCCTAAAGCATTTCATTGGGATTTATGTAAACATACTAAGGGCATTAATCCACCGCCGACATAGTAGTGGATGTGGCCAGGGCTATCTGGACGTGTGTAGTGAAAGAGTACATTCCTTTCCCAACCAATGAGAACTGGAGGGCCACTGCTGAAGACTTCAGTCAGCGCTCCTTCCCCAACTGCTTCGTCTCAACTGCTCAGGGACCATAGATGGGAAACGTGGTCATCCAGGTCCTCACAATTCAGGTTCAATG
>JAVQIZ010046698.1:0-11672 GCA_036023535.2 Galaxias brevipinnis | reverse complement strand
ATTGGTACAATTGTGGTTATCAATGTGTTCTGCATGATGGTGGTGATCACGCGCCTACTGAACCCTGTGGCAGAGGCTAGCACTCGTGATGAAAAGGACGTTGCCAAAAGTATCCTGAGGATAATTGTCATGCTCACTCCTGTTTTTGGGGTGACGTGGCTTTTGGGATTCTTTGTGTTGACCCTCGACCTCACAGTGGGAGCTCTTGCCAGTTTTGTCAACTATGCCTTCACCCTGCTGAACTCCTTCCAGGTACAGTGTGTGCCTAATCTGATTGATATATCTATTCTAATGAAACCTTCTCAAAGACTTGACCTTTTTTGATTTGATCTGCAGGGTTTCTTTCTTTTACTGACTTCATGTGTTGGGGAGAAAATGGTACTGTACCGTTTCCTTCACGTAAAACCGCTTTCTCATAACATAGGACATACCTAGGTCCATATCACAAACACAAAGCAAGGGTATTATTTTATAAACATATAGTACATATAGCGAAACATTTAAACATATGTTTTATCCATTCCAGGTACGAGATGCCCTGCTTAGGCGTTTCCACCTTAGGGTAAGTTTAAACCATGCACTATTTTACAGTACAGTGTAATATAATCAGCTGATTTGCTAAATAATCCATTGTGCTTACCTTTTTTTTTGTAAGCATTCGCCATCAACGGAAAATGAGAGTTTCACAAAACTCACGTCGTCAATGAAGAAGAACTGATATTTCTTTAAATTTCACAAAACTCTAATTAACAAATATTGAGTTAAACGAATAGCTATATTGTACTCATTGTATTGTATTAGAATTTGAAGTTAAAATGTGCGTAATAATGGAGTAATATACATGGGGTGGTGGTAATTATTTTTAATTGATTATGTTGAAAGGTAATTTTGTTCTCCCTCTAAGCACACTCAAATACTTTTTTTTATTATATGTTGTTTGAAAGAATGTGCAAAATATCCTGGTTTTTCATTTATAAAAATACTTTGACCTAAAATGTGTCATGCCAGAACTGGCAGGTATGAGTGTCAGGGGAGGAAATGGTTTTGATTTGTCAGCGTTGAAATCTCAGCTAGGTCTCCTCACATTTCTATTAAACTTGTGGATGATGTTACTATTTTATGTTTGCAAGGACTCGTTATGTAATGTGCTTTACTATTAAGAATAATATGTTGACTCCGTAGCTGTTGGAAACTCATATTTTCTTTTATTTTTTATTTTTTATTGTTTTATTTTATGTTTATTTGTGCTGGTGCCTCGCACCCGGGTATTGCTTAACAAATTTGTTTTAATCTCAATACGAAGTCTCCTGGTTAAATAAAGGTTTAATAAAATGTTAAATTTATTAGAAGCTTGAGAGAAGAGGACAGGGTACATCCTTTATTCAGTTTTATATTTGGTGACAATTTCTTGTTGCTATAGCAAAGCTTTGAAAAAACTTAGCCGTAAAATAAAGAAAAATAACTGTCCCACCTGAAATAGCTTGGAGGACGTGTTTTACAGATCACTGTTGCTCTCTGCATTGTCGGGTGTCATTTGAACAAAGCCAAAGACCATGTATTATTTGTGTGTTTATTGTGCAAGAATTGAAAGACAGGATTTGAAAACTGAACAGAATTGTCAAAATATATTGCCATGGTCAATCTAATAAAACTTTGAAGAACCAGACGTCGTGATTGTGCGTGTTTCTTTTAGGATCTAAAACATAGCTCACTAGCGGTATTAGCTGAAGCAAAAATAAATCAAATCAAATCAAATGTATTTGTACAGCACATTTCATACACATAGGCAATTCCATGTGCTTCACATAAGGTAAGCAGAAGCATACAAGGAAGAAATATAAAACAACTGTAATAAGAGGTCATGCATTTTGGCCCCAAATTATTTAGTGACTTGTAACTGAGAAACAATATTTTAAAATCAATTGTCTGATGCAAAGGGATCCAGTGTAGTGAGCTGAGAATTGGTGTGATGTGTTCATATATTTCGGTCTTTGCTAAAAGTCTAGCAGCAGCATTCTGAACAAGATGCAGTTTTTTAGGATGTCCTGAGAGAAGTACATTACAGTAGTCCAGCCCACTGGTATAAGTTTTCTAAGCATATTTAATAAATACACGAATACCTTTTTCTGATTTGGACATGTGTCCTCTGAGTCTTGCTATGCTATTGAGATAATAGTATGCTAATTTTGTTTCCAAGTTAATGTGTCTGTTAAAATGTATGTCTGAGTCAATTACACCAAGATTTCCAGCTTAGGCCTCAGTTTTCAGAGACATGGACTGTAAGACAGTAAGTTTTCAGATTTGAGTTAAAATTATTTAAGAAAAATCCAAACGGCCTAAACAGGTGTTTCTAAAGGGGTGCCACAAGGTTTTACAATCTGACAACACCCAACACCATTGCATCTGAACGCTGCTTGATTTGCCATGCGGAATCACAATGCCATGTTTATTACACTAAATTAGGCCACAGCAGAAGATCCTGAAAATATCATGCCCAATCCAACGTTAAGCATCTTTTCAATGTTGTATTTATTTTCTGATTTCCCATGGGCTCTTACTGACAGGTTCTTGGTCCCCCTTGTGTCACCCTATTTGAAAAATTTTGGAATCACCCCTGGGCATAAGATAGTTTTTAAAGGGACCTGAATTTGTTTGCCAACCTTACCAGTTATTTTCTGATGGTTATGGCTTTCTTACTATTTCTTTAACAACAAATTATCTCCCAACATGTCTTTATTAAAGACTTAGGAGGTTCTATATGTGCTTACCTTAGACAAATAGATTGTCAAAGTAGATTTTTTTTTCACATAAATAACAGCTCAGAGTGTTCTGTGCATGGCCGAGTATATCGCAAAAGAAAGCTATCACATAGTTTTGGGTATTCAAGAAGTTGCTCCACAGGTAGAAGGATTAGTTGTGTTTTTTTGCTTTTACGACTCAGTTGTACACCTGCCAACTACTAGTTATGGGAGTAGTAACTGTGGACCCCTCGTCGTGGATAGCAGGTGAAATGCAACACATCGTCATATTTATCTTTTCCTTGTTGTAGACCTAAGGCACACCCACAAGCTTTAAAGAGTAAACCATGCACACCAGGAAGTTGACTGGCGAATCCGACACGGTACGTATAAATTACATTTATCCAAAACTCCAGCATTAAGAACTTCCGATTTAGAAAGATTCCAGCTGATTAACTACGGCATGCAATCAGAGTTCATACATACACTACACTATTTTGTCCTTTGTAATCATACCATGGTGCGTTTCCTACAACAGTTCGGTACGTTTGGGTGGGTGGGAACACGCATCTGATTACTGTTGGACACCAAATAATCGAACCGTGGTTTGCTATAAATTAAAGGACGCAATCCGCTCCCAATTTAACCACAGTTTGGTTTGTTACGAAGAAAAGCGTAATCCGATCAAAACTCTATGATCCTGTAGACCATTGTCTTACGCTTATGTTGACACTTGTGCCTCTAACCATAAAGTCAATATCCGCGCCAGGAAAAACTTTTCAAACTTGGTAGTTGCTAGCAGACAAAAAGACAAGCAAAATGATTCGAGATCTAACGTGGAGATATGATCATTTTTGGCCGAACGCTTTTAGGTTAGGCCGAGCGCTCTTCCAAATTTAATTTATCTTGTGCATACGAATTAAGAGGTTTTCAACCATTTTAAAGTAATTTCAAATAATAAGAATAAAGGTGCACCATTATGGTCGACAAAATGTTTTTCTTCTTATGTTTCAACCGAAAACTTTAGTCCAATAGATGACTTGGAAGTTCGACTACGTTATTTCTGCACAACATGTGCTTAGTTCGGTGTCAGAGGAGTGAGAGCACGAACTGTTATTGCACCAAATAAAACTGCAGGAAAGTGGCAACATCACTACTGAGCTGGATTAAGTACACTTTAAAGGTGCAGAAGCCAACGTTAGTTTAATCATTTTAAATTTATTTTGTATTTTTGCGTTTACTTCCTGGCGGATATCAATACATCAAATGTCCTGAGAGAAGATGCGCTCTCAATGAGCGCCCTATCGCGCTCATACGTATATAAATATGTATATATGACAAAATACAATATTTTTTCCTCCCCAGTGGAAAAAAAGGTAAAACTTTCCATCTCGAAAATGCTCAAACTGTTCTGTACTGTAATGGTTTCTACACTCCATTCTTCTAGCTACATACTGGCTCAAAATGAGTAAAAGAAAAGGCAAAGTGCTATGTGAAGCAACAGCTTCAAAGAACCGTAGAGTGGAGGCTGTTCTTACCCAAGAGGGAAAGGACACAGTTGGTGATTATGGGCCTTCGTTTAATGACTACTCCACCTCTCATACAGTAAGTGATCTCATGAGAAGTTTTGGTTATAGTTATAAATCATGTATTAGTAGCTATACGTTTATCACTATTCATATTTATTTAAACCATTGTCCCTACTTACAACTTGCATATAGAATATGTCCTCTTTATATTCCCAGGGTTTGGGAGACATGGGTGTCATTGAAAGCATCAGCATAAAGAACTTCATGTGCCACCATTTATTGGGTCCCTTCGAGTTTGGCCCCAATGTGAACTTTATTGTTGGAAAAAATGGAAGTAAGACATTTCATATCAGTATTTTGAGACATGCTAACTAATACCCAATATCAAATCGTCAATGAATGACAGCTGTTCTAAAGTTTAGGCATTATAAAAGAATCTATTACACAAATACATTACATTGCATAGTATGACCTAAGACTAGATGGTTAGCATGTGACTGTGTGGTTCAGTGTCACCAAGCTCAAATGGATCCAGTCCGATTAAATAGGTGCTATGCTGTAGTGATGATGATTTAACTTGCAGGTGGTAAAAGTGCCATTCTTACAGCCTTGGTTGTGGGTCTGGGTGGGAAGGCCACTACCACAAACAGAGGAGTGTCACTCAAAGGCTTTGTGAAACACGGAGAGAAGTAAGAGCACTCCTTTCTTTTCAAGTTCATGTCAGTCAAATAAAAATAAAATGTGACAAAATAGTGATCCTTGTTGAAAATGTACCACTGTCTAGCAGGTCAGACGTTGCTTATACTCTCTGACCCTCTCTAGCACAGCAGACATTACTGTTAAACTCCGTAACCGCGGACCAGACGCCTACAAAGGAGATGTATATGGAGACTGCATTTCTATAGAGCAGCGGATTTCCAGTGATGGCTGTCGGACATGTAAACTGAAGAGTAAATTAGGTAGGCCTAACATGCTGATTACAAAATGTTTTTCTATTTATGTAAAGGTTTTTCTCCTGATCAGTCTGGTTTGCTGTTGATTTAAATTACTGTCTTTGTTTTGATTATGTCTTCCAGGGCAGCTTGTCTCAAACAAAAAGGAGGAGTTGACTTCTATTTTGGACCATTTTAACATTCAGGTATCTTACCCTTAACCCTGAATACCATAACGTCTGTCTCAACCATCCATATCAGCACAGCAAGGCCTGACTTAGCGGTTCATATATTGCAGGTTGATAACCCAGTCTCGATTCTAAACCAGGAAATGAGCAAACAGTTTTTGCATTCAAAAAGTGAATCGGACAAGTACAAGGTATTTGACTTAACAGATGTGAAATAAAAATGTACCCCTTATGATAGATGTTCATTTTTGGGATAAAGCCAGTATTTGACCTTTTGTATCCAGTTCTTTATGAAAGCAACTTTGCTGGAACAGATGAGGAGGGACTATATCCACATCAAACATACTAAAGCTGTGACACGAGAACAATTGGAGCGACAAGAAGAGGTAGTTCACTAACTAATTTAATCTCAAAACGAACAGTAACTTAGTTTGGTTTTTATATTGTCACTTAATGTTGTTTTATGATGATTAATAACTTTAGTATATGGGCAATTGTTTTTAGTGCCTCAAGGACCTCAAACAGGAGTTTATTCAGAAAAAAGATCGGTATGAAAGCTTGTCTTCTCTGGGTGAAATGAAGAACTCCTTGGAGGACCTAAAAAAGAAGATGGCCTGGTGTTTGGTACGTGATCCTCTCCTCAGCCCCTACTGCCATTGGTGCTGTTTCTTTTGTTGCAGTCGATGGCTACCTGTTGGTGCCTCCATCTTGGTTTGGGAGAAGTCTTTCTTGACGAGCCCCCTGTATGTGTGCTCACAAGAGAAATAACCCTAATGTGACTTCACATCTACATAAGCCGACATTCTTTTAAAGCTCTACTACAGGTCTGCCATGTGGTTGCAATATAGAATAAAAAAGTCTTTATCACTACCGCCAGGTCCGAGAAAAGGAGAGTATGGTTCAACAGTTGCAGGACGACATTGAAAAAGAAGAAAACTGTCACAAACACAAGGATGACCTCCATATTTGTCAGGTATGTATTTAAAGTTACAAACTTAAATCTTTGAAATCATCCTTGTTGTTCAGCATTGACCCAAATCCTACTAGAACCGTGACCTAATTTTTACTGGAGCTGTGCAAAATACGGTAACACAGTAAATAAAATCATTCTTTATTATTATTTGTGAATATGAAATATCAGACATCATAACATTATTACCATTCCTGCGATTCCAGCATGCACACAAACACACATGGACAAAGTTAAGTAAAATAAGTGATTGTTGTGGCACCACAGAGTAAACTCGCCGTCATAGAAAAGAGACAGCAAGACATCCAGCGGAAACTCGACAGTCACAAAGAGGAGCAGGACTCCATGACAGAACTCAGTTTGAAGTTGAGGGAGGATGTCAAGGCAGCGAGTAAAGCACACAAGGCTCAGGAGGTACTGTGTAGTACTAACACTAGCCCTAATGCTAACACAATGAGATACTGTGTAGTACTAATACTAGCCCCAATGCAAACACAATCAGATACTGTGTGGTACTAACACTAGCCTTAATGCTAACACAATGAGATACTGTGTGGTACTAACACTAGCCCTAATGCTAACACAATGAGGTACTGTGTAGTACTAACACTAGCCCCAATGCTAACACAATGAGATACTGTGTGGTACTAACACTAACTCTAATCCTAACAAAAACAGAATAATCTTACCCCTGTTTATAATCGCTAATTTAGAAATAATTTGTTTATTTAAATTTTTTTGTGCCTCACTGCAGGTGGTTTATTTTCGAGCTTTAAATAAACTTAAACAATCAGAGAGGGAACTAGGTCTTCTTCAGGAGAGAGTCAACAAAATCAATAAAGGGTGAGAGATGAGGCTTATACATGTTCTCTAAAGAACAACATTTATACCTATGTCCTGTGTTTCCATTCAATATTACTGTGGAGGAATGGATTGTTATTAAAATTTCATGTAAATAATTTTAATCCGAAACGTAGTGTTAGTGCGAACAATGAGTCTGAGCAAACGAAGCGACTGAGGAGAATCTCTGCTCTGAGAGAGCAACAGGAGAAGCATGAGAAAAGGTGCGCTGAACTGAATCAAGAGATCAAGGACCAACAGCAGTCTCTGTTCAAAGGAAAGGAAGAAATGGACAAACTAAGGTATGGAACATATTCAGGCATATTTTATGTTATGTTCTCTTTTTCTCATTTTCCCTACACGTTACTATGGATCCCTCTGCTTTTCTTGGAAAACCAACCCCGCCCCCAATCACAATGATTGGCCAGGCACCCATGCTCACATGAGTGTTGATTAACAGGTTGCAAAGCTTTTTACACTTTTCCTATAGGTCATCTTAAGTTTTTCGTACAACAGTAAGGTTAAGCCTAGGAATAAGAGTGTGAATAGGCATTAAAACAGTAATATTAAGGTTAGGAATAAGATTAGGGATAGGCTTTAAAAGATTAAAATGCTCGAGCAGTGGTCCCTCCCTGGCCAAACCATAGCGCTAGAAGACTTGTCTTCCAGGAAAAGCAGTGGGATCCATAATAACACCCTAGCTACTACATATCAGACTGGCGCTACCTGAGAACTGTTGTCAGTCATAATGACCCAGAGCACATGTCTTAATACCCAAGGCTGGAGGCGAAGAACATACAGGTGTCTTTCGAGGCCAAACTGAAGAGAAATAACCAGCTCAAGGCTAGTAGGTCAAACAAACTGAAGCGCTTTGGAGATAACATGCCTGACCTTCTGGATGCTATTGACAAGGCTTACTCCAAAGGACATTTCATCAAGAGGCCTATGGGCCCAATAGGTAATATTTTCTATGTGTTTATCACATCTGTGTTATACCTTAATTTAGTTAGAGATCTGACTGATTAATTGATTACCTGTATTTTCTTAATTATATGTAAATACATGATTATTCATTTGCCGCTTCTGTACTGATCCAAGGTAAATCCAGAGAACTGGGCAAGCATGAGAATTTGTTTCCTAGAAGATTTTACTTACATGCTTCATCTTTAAGCGAATCCTGTTTATATGCATGTATCCTGGTGCTTGCAGGTGCATGTATAAACTTGAAGGACCCCACTTTTGCTGTTGCCGTGGAGAGCTGTTTGCGTAGCTTCATGAAGACATTTTGCTGTGACAACTACCAGGACGAGTCCGTCCTTCAGGCCTTGATGTCACATCACTTTCCGAAGGGAAACCGGCCCCAGATCATCGTCACTGCTTTCGCTGACGAAGTCTACGATATGCAGGGACGGTGAGCAGCACTACTTCTTTATGTTCTTATAAGACGAGTTGTTGTATTATCTTCCAGTTTCTTTGAAGTACGGTTTTGCTGATGGTGCTCATGGAGCTGCCCTGCTGTTTTTTCAGAGGAGTCCAGCACCCTGATTACCCATCTGTTCTACAGACGATGAATGCCTCCAGCCCAGTGATCACAAACTGCCTCATTGACATGAGAGGGATAGAGTCTATTCTGATCATCAAAGTTAGTCAATCCCATAATAAAACGCCTAAAGAGTGTAAAATATGTTCAGTCTTGACACCTACAGAATTAATCATTTTACATTTTCTTTTTTTCAGATTTTTATTTATTTATTATTAACTGTACTGTTGCTCTCTATTTTTTCAATTTTTCCGCTGTAGGATAAAGTAGCTGCCAGGAGGGTAATGCAGCGAGACCGGCCACCAAAGAACTGCCGGGAGGCCTTCACAGGAGAAGGAGACCAGGTGTACAAAGACCGCTACTACACTCCTGAGTTCAGCACAGCCAAGTACCTGAGTGGAGACCTGGAGACAGAAATCAGGTGACTTTGAATTAGTAGTCTAGAGTGAAGCAAGTTATGAGATTTGCTACAACTCTGTTATAAATTATGTGATCTTGCAATTTAGATTTGAATCTACCCAGTGTGATAGTCATATAGCAAACATAATGACCAGTTTGTTCCAGTATGATAGTCATATAGCAAACGTAATGACCAGTTTGTTCCAGTATGATAGTCAGTAAAACATAACGACCAGTTTGTCCCAGTATGATAGAGTCTGAGCTGGAGAACTACCAGGCCCAGTTGAATCGGTTCCAGCTCCACCTGACGTCAGTTACGGAGGAAATCCACCGGATGGAGGTCAAACTGCACGGATCCATCATGACTCTGAAGAAGACTCTGGTCAGTGTCCACTGCTACAAACCACAGGTTGAAAGACCTGCACTGTAGGACAATTAGAACCAGGACTGTGACTGAGGCCTAAGTAGCTCCTAGTCACTTCACTGCTTAAAACGTGACATTGTTAAAATGCTTGTGTGGAAGAACCTGGTAAACTGAATGTTAAAGTACTGACACAAAGGAAGGGACCCAAATGCAGACACCAGGACTTGAGCACTACTTTGTTCAGAATAACAATAAAACCAAGCAATATTAAAACCAAACAATGATAATAATGAAACAATATCTTTAGTGAAGGCTTTTACTCACAACTTCCTTTACACACCACATCTCTATCCCGGAGCGGAGTATCGAAATCCGCATCGGGATCTATGAAACTGAAGCCTTATTATGGTTGTATGTTTATAATGCAGGCTTCAGTGAATCAAATCAAGGTGGCCGTAACAGAGCTTGAAAACATTGAGGAAGAACAAACTGATGACATTAGCTCGTTGGTAAGTCATCTTTCTATTTTGATCCAGTACAAAGAAAACAAAGGTACTCTCTGAAACCTATTTACATGTACTATTACATTTTACAGGAAGAAGTGACACAGGAGTGTCAGCAGAAAATTGAATCTGAAAAGAAAACAGTGCAAGAATCAAAGAAAGAGCTTGAATTACAGGAGCAAATGGCAACCGAAATCGATTTCAAGTACTCTGAAGTGAGAGAGAAAATGGAGCAGCTGGAGGATGATATGGAGCCGTTAAAGGTACGCTGAAATAGAGGTGTCTGGTCACACAGTACACTGAGGTAATACTAAATATATACTGAGGAAGTAACACATACTACACTGATGTAATACTAAATATATACTGAGGAAGTAACACATACTACATTGAGGTAAACACTAAATATATACTGAGGAAGTAACACATACTACACCAAGGTGCACAGATAGTGATCATGTAGAGTGCATCTTTTTGAATTATGCTCTCTCGTCTTTTTGAATTATGCTCTCTCGTGTAGTGAATGAATCATTAATGACGCCAAACTCAATGTTGTACGTGGGTGTTTAAAATCATCCTGAACATTAGGATGTTTGGTGATGTTTTTTTGTTTTTTTTGCTTGGCTGTTCAGGAGGAGCAAACTAACGCAGAAATGGCGTACAGTAAACAGGAAAAGAACCTAAAGATCCTGGAGAGTAAAGTGAAGAGTCACCATGACAACATACATACCATGAGAAGTGATCTGGCTGTGAGAGAAGAAGAGGCCAGGGTAACCATCACCTTTTCCACTGTCACTGTGTCTTACTTACAATGTCTCTGTGCTGTGAGGAATACAGAACATACTGTTATTTATTGGTGTGGATCAACACTCTCTCTCTCTCTCTCTCTCTCTCTCTCTCTCTCTCTCTCTCTCTCTATATATGTATATATATATATATATATATATATATATATATAAAATATAAATAAACTGATTGTTGTGTGTGATAGTTGTCTGTCCGTTGGTTGGGTGTACCTAATTGGCGACCAATTTGTAAAGCGTTTGGAATCCGGAGAAGAGCGCTAAAAACGAAATCCAATGATCGTTCTTCTGGAGTTAATGCTGAAAGCAGTAATCTGTGCAGGAGTCAGCGGTCAAAGCGTCAGAGATCTGTCCTGAGCGAGTGGAGGTGAACCGCAGCGCCAGAAGCATCGACTCTGAGCTCAGCCGTCTGAGGAGAAGGATCAGTGTGCAGGAGAGTAGCCATGGAGATCCGGAGCAGGTTGTCAGGTAGACCTGCCTAACGACCAGGGCTTAGACCCAAACAGGAAACAGGAAACAACAGACACATTCTACCACCAGGGCTTGGGATCCAAACAGGAAACAACAGACACACTAACACAAGGGCTTAGACCCAAACACGAAACAACAGACACACTCTACCACAGGGCTTGGATCCAAACAGGAAACAACAGACACACTCAACCACCAGGGCTTACACCCAAACAGGAAACAACAGACACACTAACACAAGGGCTTAGACCCAAACACGAAACAACAGACACACTCTACCACCAGGGCTTAGGCCTGTGTATAATATATATATATATATATATATATTATATATATTTTATTAGAGTATATATTATATATATATTATTATAGTATATATTACATATATATTTTAT
>JAVQIZ010046688.1:0-10044 GCA_036023535.2 Galaxias brevipinnis | reverse complement strand
GGGAGAGAGAGAGAGAGAGAGAGAGAGAGAGAGAGAGAGGGAGAGAGATAGGAGAGAGAGAGGGAGAGAGAGAGAGAGAGAGAGAGAGAGACAGAGAGAGAGAGGGGAGAGAGAGAGGGAGGTGTGTGAGGGGGAGCACAAAGTTGAAGGACGGACAAATAGGGGCTTGAGCATATGGGATAATGCACACATGATCAGAAACAGAGAGAAACTGAAACGACAGGGGCATGGACATTAACGCGATACTTCACCCATTTTTCATCTTCTGATTTGCATTTGTTTTTCATCATAAAGTAATGTTGTATTTTACACACGGTATCGTCCTTCAGGGGTTCGCAGTCAAACAGCAGTGTCCAACGAGTTGGGAAAATTATTTTTGATTGCATCTTTGAGTCATTGTGAATTTTGTGGCGTATGATGAATTAACCATCTAATAGGGGAATTTCACTATGACCTGAACTTGTTCAATATACTTACTTATTTTAGCCTAAACAACAACGGATATTGTTAATATTTGAGAAAATTAGTGGGCTATCCCTTTCAGGATGATGTGTAAGTTATTAACGAGAAAATATGGTAGCCAATCTACTCTGTCCTTACTAACCCTAAAAGGCTTCCCCCTGTGTTACTCAAGTTGTCAGACTCTCTGTAGCACTGTATATGGTGTGGTCAGTTGGGTGAGTGACATTGTGTGTGTGTGTGTGTGTGTGTGTGTGTGTGTGTGTGTGTGTGTGTGTGTGTTCGTGTGCGTACGTGTTGTTTCAGGTGGCCTCTGAGTCAGGACACTGTCTCATCAAGCGAGAGCAAGAAAAATGCATGGAGAGGATTTCACAACATGATCCTGTTGAGGACCTTGACTATGGTAAGGTGTGTGTGTGTACGTGTTTTAGTCTGTGTGTCTGTCTGCGTTGTGTGAGAGTGTGTGTGACTGTGAGTGAATATGTGTATTTGTCTGCATGTGCAGAAAAATATATGTGACTCTGTTAGTGACTTTATGACAGTTTAACTTTAAATAACTTTTATATAGTTTTACTACTCATTTGTCAATATGTGCAAATTTTTTGGGGAACATCTACACCACATTTCATGCTGGGATTTAGCGACACTTTTTGCTCGCGTCCCTTTTCCAAAAACACCGGAAGCCAACAGAGTTGAAACCTGGCAGCAATTATTTCGTTGGCACGGGGGAGTGATTTTACTGGTAATTGCTGCAGGCTCCCCATTGAGGATGTCTCTCCTTTTAAGAAAACAAACTTGTAAGACTGCATTTCCCAGACTGCACTCTGACTCACCATGACTTGCAGCTTCATGGCTTGTGGAGAAGAAGAAAAATAAAAATGATAAGCAAATGGAAAATAACAACTTTAGGGAAAAGAAGAAACTTGCATGGTTGCCTTCTCAGCCGTAGAGAAAACCGTAGGAGGTGCCTGAGCAATGGCTTATCGCAGCATACAGCTTGAATTTATTTCTAGGTCACTGAAGTGTATGTACATTACAGGAAACCTTCAGGGGGAAATTGATATGGAAGGCACATTTATCATTAATTACAATCTACTTTACTCCTGCTCAACAACTGCTGTGTAGTGTTTTTAAAAATGTAAACGTCTCGGAGGTATTTTAGTAAGTGCCTGAGAAGTGCTGACCCAGAATGACTAACCAGAGTCCCTGAACCATGTCATTCCTTTGTATCATCATAAAAAAATATATTTATAAATAAATAAAAAAAGTACTGAACCGTTTCAGACTCTGGACCTAGAGTCCCTCGAGATTGGAAATGTAAACCTTACAAGTTGTTTACGGTTCCACCCAGCAGACCATGTGGTCACAGGCATCGGCCTGTCTATCTCTTTAAATTGATCTGGATCTCCTGCCGTCCTTTTAAAAGGATCCGTGCAGTGTTTCTGCTGACAGCAAATCGTTGGTGGGAGGGTGGGGGGTGGGGGGGTGGGGGGGGGGGGCGGATGGGTGGTTGGGAGGAACGCCGCCTTTGCAGAAATCCAACTGTGGAGGAATAATAGAGAGAAAAAAGAAAATAAAGAGAAAGAAAAATTGGGATTTTTAGTGATGGAACAGCACTGTAAGAGAATGAAAATGGAAGAAGAGGGACAGAGATTGAGGTATGAAGCTGGATTTCTACAATGGGGCTCAAGATTGACAATTGACATGTCTCGCACATTAGTCAAAGTTGTCACATCTTCAGGAAGCCTTAGACCATTACACTGATAGTGTAGATTGCTATTCTATAGAAAGGCTAAAGGAACATATTCTGAAGGGAAAATATTATGACACCACATTGGGCTATGCTCCGGCTCTTTCTCAAGTGGAATTATATCATGTTCTTTTGACAACGTTCAAAGGTCCAATTATAGTTAAGGAATACCATTTTCTTTTGGCAGGTGTTTTGTCCCAAGCAATCAGCTTTGAACTTCAGTGTTGTGCTTGAGTTGGACTGCAGCCTGCATCCAAGGAATTTTTAAGATGAATAACCTGCTATGAATGTTGTTATTCTGTGGAAGATAAATGGATATGGTGTGTTGTTCTGTGCTGGTGTCTGTGTGTTGTGGAATGTGTTTGTATGTGTGTGTGTGTGTGTGTGTGTGTGTGTGTGTGTGTGTGTGTGTGTTTGTGTTTGTGTGTGTCTGCACTTGCAATAAGTGCATATTTGTTCATTTTAGAATATTGATGAGAATGTGTGTGTGTGTGTGTGTGTGTGTGTGTGTGTGTGTGTGTGTGTTTATGCCTTAGTGTTTTCTGATGTTTATTTGTTAGCCGGTACGTTTGGTCGCGAGTGTTTACACCTCGATGCCTTACTCGTGTGCAGGACAAGGGGATGACTTGTGGGGTCTATAGCTTGGTCTAGTTCACGGCCAGCGGCTGCTCACTAGGGTGTTTGATTCCGAGTGAATCCCAGCCATGCAGTTTATGAAGCCGCCGCCCCCCCCCCCTCCCCCGTTCGCCTCATTTGGCTCCCGTTTGCCCTTTAAAAGGTAATTGGCTTCTTGTCCAGTTCGCCAGACAGAACCAAACCAGATTAGAGAGCCCATAGTGGAGGAGGGGAGGCCTCTCCTCAGCCAAGTACACACGACTGAACACACACACACACACACACACACACACACACACAGATTAGTGCACCCCAAACAAAACTACTGCGGAAGCGAGAGACTCAGAACTGGAGCCTTTGCTAATGAAAACAGAGAGGAACGGGAACTAGGGGCCTTAGAAAAGGAATGAAGCTACAAGTCATGACTAATTCACAGAGGGCTTCAAAGCTCCGTCTGGAGTCACCTCTCCGTGTTTGAGAGAGATCCAATGTAATGCATTAAACATGGGGACATAACACCACCATTTAACCGTCACCATAATAACTCACACGTGTCTGAGTGGGATGCGACAGCCCCTTTACCTAGCAGAGTAAGAGAGATAGGTGAGTGAAGATGAGAATGGCAGATTTCAATGGTCCACTATTCATTAGGATACATCAGAGGTTCAGGGTCTATTTGCAGAGTGTGTGACGGTAGAAAACTTGGACTGCAAGTGCACAAGGCTTCACGCACTTCCTGAAATAGATTCAAACTATTCATCATCGTCGCCCACTCTCGGTGAGGTGAACCTGGGAACAGCTGAATGCAGAGAGCGGGGTTTCAACTTAAACTCTTTGGCAGGCTTTATACGTGCGAAAAGCTTTTAGGTTGAATGAACCGTCGTCCGAAAGAGTTCAGTTACAAAATAAGATATCCACCATTTGGAAAAACATGGCACCTAAAATACTTTTATAAGATTATAGTTATATGATAGATTGTAATTATCCAGACAGATATTATAACCTTTGGTAAATATTTTATATAAGTCTATGAAAACCATAACCATAGAAACGCTTTTTTATTTTGTGGGGAGGAGAAACTGAAATTACAATTTAGATCAATAATTTAAATCATTAATGATTTTATCATTAGGGGATATTCTCGTATGTTCCAGTTCAAACAGGACTCTGTGTGTATATTTCACCCAGCAGCTTCTCTGTGCTGTGTTCGTCTGTTCCTCAGCAGGGTGCCCCTGGATGTGGGATAACCTGACGTGCTGGCAGGCCGCTAGTGTGGGAGAGGTGGTGGTGGTCAACTGTCCAGAGCTGTTCCATGACCTCATGAGACCGGAGGATGGTCAGTGCTACGCAAACCACATCACATCACAATACGTCACACACCCACCCACCCACACACACACACACACACACACACACACACACACACACACACAAACACACACACAGGCACTGTATGCACTATAACAGTTTGTTTGTTTGTATGTTTGTTTACATTCATATTTGATTCATTATCCGTTAGCTGAGCTTTCAGTTTCAATTAAATAAATGGTGTGGTGTTTGCAGAGATGGGCCGGGTCAGCAGGAACTGTACTGAGGAGGGTTGGTCGGAGACGTTCCCCCACTACCTGGACGTTTGCCTCTTTGAAGACAACGCCACCAAACCCGTAAGAGGGTCTCACAGTCTCTGCATGTCTCTGTGTTTATTTCAACATCTATCATCTTATTCATAGGTTCAGGTCTTTAACATGCTTCACTATCTGTCCATTCATCAAGTCTAGTCTGATCTACGCTGGCTGTCTTTCTTCCAGGACATGTATTACGCTTCAGTCAAGGCTTTGTACACAGTGGGATACAGCACCTCTCTGGTTTCCCTGACTACGGCCATGGTCATTCTCTGCAGGTTCAGGTGAGTCTGCCCAGATGGACTCCCCGAACAGCGACACCCAGTGGAAGGGAGGCTTACACGGGGGTAGAATTTATCTCCTGGCCAAACAGATGAGATGTATTGGTGTCTGTTTGCTGTCCCTTAGCAGTCACAATGTGCTACCCAACATGAAATCAAACCTATATTTTTAAAGACAACATCGTTTTGGCTACATACTTTTCTAAGAGTGGCCTGCGTCTCTGCTCTCCAGGAAGCTGCACTGCACCAGGAACTTCATCCACATGAACCTGTTTGTGTCCTTCATGCTGCGGGCCATCTCCGTCTTCATCAAGGACGGCGTGCTGTACGCTGAGGAGGACAGCGACCACTGCTTTGTGCACACCGTAAGAGACACAGTGGAGACAGAACACCCGCAGTATCTCTATGAGTGATACCGTCTAGCTAGTGACTACAAATATGTGAACACGAGGTTAGTGACACAGTTTAGATAATAACCACAAATATGTGAACACGAGGTTGGTTACACAGTTTAGATAATAACCACAAATATGTGAACATGAGGTTAGTGACACCGTCCAGTTAGTGACCACAAATGTGTGAACACGAGATAATACCGCCTAGTTGGTTGTCTGGTTGCTTGTATGGTTGAACAGGTACCACTATTTTGTGCATAGAGGCAGTAAGACCCTCTGGTTAATTCTCTAAATATGTTGGCCTCTTCATCCAAACAACAGTACTAACGACACACTCTGTCTAAAAGATTTTTTTTTCAGCTTAAGAAATGATTTTCTTATATGGTGTGGATCAATGCGATACATGCGTGTGGATCAATGTGGTGAATGCCACTTTTACATAATGGCCACCGATTTGGTTTTGGAACCCCATCCAGATATTCTGTTGAGTGTGCTCGAAACGTGTTGCCTGCGCTGTATCCGGTACATTGGTAAATGTTTAAAGCCGCGTCAAATGCAGCGACACTCAACTTTTGTAACCTTCTTGCGTACTGTCATAAAAAGGGGGCTTCATCTTTTTATGAACATCAGATGTTTTGACAGCCAAACATGCAATTACATAGATGACGAATGAAACGCTTTGAATGGGATTGGAGGCGAGCTCCCAGCGCCTGCCCTCGCCTTAGGAGACAAGAACAAATTTTTCATTGTCCATATGCGTGCATGATGAATACGCTTAATTAGGTGTGTTGATGGCTTTGGCGGGGCAAAACGGAAATCTTCCATTAGATGCTCGTTAGCATATCAATACCTGCTCAGCCCCTTTCCCCCTGCACGCCCCCCCACCTCCCCCACCTCCTCCCTGTGTAGTTCAGTCACCATGGCAATCACAGGTCGCCTCAATGACATCACAAATCGGCGGATTGAATCAGCAGATAATTGGTTGACTCCACCAGGAATACGACTCCTTCATTAGCATGCTGGCATTAGATTACAGGTTCGTATGAGACGTCGGGGGTCATGATTATTATGATTTGCCGTATATGAGCTTGTCCAGACAAGGGGTTGATGAAAATTGTTTTTAGGGAATCGCTGAGGTGCACTCGGTTTGGGAGAGCTTTGCACTGACATCAATGGGAGGGGCTGAGCTTGGGGGGAGAATACACTCGTAGCCAAATATAACAGCTCATAACTATTCAATGGCCACCGTCCTGATTGGAAACATACTGTAATTCAAGAGCACGTGGATTAAACGTTGATAGGATCGTAAGATGTTGAGAGGTTGTGCCCCCATGGTTTGCTGTAACCCCTCCTCCGTTTGCCTGTGCCGCTCCCAGGTCGCCTGCAGAGCGGTGATGGTGTTCTTCCATTACTGCGTGATGTCCAACTACTTCTGGCTCTTCATCGAGGGCCTGTACCTCTTCACCCTGCTGGTGGAGACCTTCTTCCCTGAGCGCCGCTACTTCTACTGGTACACCATCGTTGGCTGGGGTAGGCCACCGCTCACAGCAGATATTACCCGTGTTGGCCAGTAATTAGGTCAGTGGCGCCCTTGTGTAATAATTAGACGGACGACCGCCTTTGAGATTTAAGACAGTCTTAATTACACATGATAACATGTAATTACAATCAGTTTTTCTTTCATTACGCGGAATTATATAATGACATACTGCGGAGAATGGAGTGCCTACAACATTGCTCCATTGTTAGAAATGAACAATAGGCTAGAGCCAGAAACGAGTGGTCGATAGTGAAAACGTATCTTTCTTTTTTTAGGAACACCTACTGTGTGTGTGACCATCTGGGCAGTTCTACGGCTACATTTTGACGACTCAGGGTATGTCCTCCCTCATCATTTGGTATATATAAGAAAAGAAGTGAATATTGCTACAGATTCCAACTGAGTTCCAATTCAACTCAAATCTCTCTCTAGCACATAGATGCTAATACATCATGCTTATGCAATCTAAGTAGTGGTGGCTGGCACACTGGAAACCCGCTTTGCATTTCTGTTCCGGTCCAGCTGTTGGGATACCAATGACAACACTGCCCTCTGGTGGGTCATTAAGGGACCAGTGGTGGCTTCCATCATGGTAAGAGACAGAGAGAGTGACTCATTCATTCTTCTATCTAGCCAATCTATCACTTGTAATCTACGCGGTATTATACTCGCTGAACACCTTGACGTGAATGCATCTAAATGCTTTACGTACAGATTGGATATCGACGTGTTGTCTCTCTCCCCCTTTTACCCAGCGCAGAGGTGCTCAATATTCATAAATTGTTCCATTCCCCACAGATCAATTTTGTGCTGTTCGTTGGAATTATTATCATTCTGGTTCAGAAGCTGCAGTCTCCTGACATTGGAGGGAATGAGTCGAGCATCTACCTGTAAGTGGACATTCTACATTTACTGACATTCTGGTTCCTGGTGTGTGGGCGACCTCCCTTAAAATTCACGTGTGAATAAAAAATGTCGCTGAAGGACGAGGATAAAGTTAGAGATACTTTGCCTGGCGTTTCTTCCACCTGGGCTCCTCTCAGCTTTGTTTTTCTGCTCACATTGGGATGTAAGTGAACAATAGTGCACCTAATTCAATTCTGGAGTCATCAGTCAACTGAGGTAGACGACCTTGTAATTTAAGGGACTTTTTGGCCACTGGCCCTAAGCTCAGATTTAAAGGTTTCCTCCTAGCTAAATAGGACAAATTGTTTTTGTGGCCTGCCTTGACCTTCTATTTGAAGAGAGATGACTGCACGATGCTTATCCTGCTTTAATGCTATTTTGAGATCAGTTTTGACTGAGAATCTCAGGAGAAAAACAAATATGTTTGCTTTGACCTGCATCTAGGATAAGTTTGTGATCTGACAATGGCGTTTCCCTTACTAAGTTCATCTTAAACACGCACACACAAATGGGACATTTGTTTTCAGTCTATGTTTGTCCCTCAATCCATTTGTTGTAACTATATCAAAGTGTCCCAAGCTTTGTCATCTAATGGAAGAGAGTCTCCTGTGCCTAGAGGTCTGTGAAGATCTGTTACTATTAAGGACAGGGTCTTCGGAGGGTGTGTAGAGAGACACTGATTACCATCAGAGACACATCTAAGCCACATTCTCCGACCGTGTGTGTGTGACCGTGAGTGTCTCCGTCTTAAAAGACATTGTCTTTCTGTTGTGTTGTGTACTGTCTTTGTGGTGTGTAGCAGCTGTGCTCAGAAATGCTTCAGTGAGCCCACACAGGCTGTTCAGCATTCGTGCAGGATGTCAGAGCTATCTACCATTACACTGTAAGTGTGTGTACAGCGTGTGTGTACAGTGTGTGTGTGTGTCTGTGTGGGTGAGAGAGAGAGAGAAAGATAACGGAGAGGGCTTATGTGTGTCAGGGACTGTGAGCACATATGTGCCTATCTGTGCATGTCAGTGTGTTTTACACAAACTGTCCCATATCACATTCATTTTGTTTGCATCACTCGTGTGTGCGTAGCACTGTTTGTGTCTGTGTGTGTGTGTGTGTGTGTGTGTGTGTGTGTTCACACTGTGTAAGACACTCTTGCATGCCGTTTAGGGCGGGAGGCACACACAGCTCCTCTTCCTCCTACCGGTCCCGGCCATACAATGGCATGCTGTGTTTCTTGGTCTGTGTCAGTAACCGTGCAACAACAACTGTGTCGCCTCTTTTTTGACGGAGCCATCGCATCGAGCTTATCAGCGGAGATGAGGATGCCATGTGGTTTTTTTTTTTGCTTTGACACCGAATGCATTCAATTACATTCACCTCTTCTCTGTAACCACTGTGAACCGGGTTTGGACTGACAGTGGACTGTGTCCACCAGTAGCTGTCGTGTGTCGGTTGTGTGTGTTTGTGGGCCGTGTGAGTGACCGTGTCTCCCTGTGTCGTTCCCCCAGGCGTCTGGCGCGCTCCACCCTCCTGCTCATCCCCCTGTTTGGCGTTCACTACACCGTGTTCGCCTTCTCCCCCGAGGACGTGAGCAAGCGAGAGAGGCTGGTGTTTGAGCTGGGCCTCGGCTCCTTCCAGGTAACACGGGGCCCTGTCCCTCAACCCCTCTCTCTGCCTGAGTGGGGAGATAGGTCTGTGTACGGGTGGTGGTGAAAGAGGATTACGGTAATGACGGAGAGGAGGAAGTGGAAATGTAGCCGTGGAGAAAGAAAACGGGCAAATCGTTTTTTTTAAAGCATTTATGATGAGAGGGTTTGTTATGTTGTGCTTATCTCTGGGAAATAAATTCAGTATAAACACTATTTTTGTACTGAATGTCTTGCCTATTTTTATACTGAATGTTATGCATTCGCTGCACAACCGCAATTTACGAGCCACAGCTATTTCCATCTTTAAATCAGGTCTAAAAGTGGAACTCCTGAGCCAAGCAATATGCTATATCCAACGGCCTGTTTCCCGTAGTGGCAGGGGACACATTGTGGATGACTATAAATGGGATGTGGGGAAGGGCTTAAAGTTTGCTGCACTACCGCAAGGTCCATGGCGGTCTTATCTTCCTTTTCTTTCCTTCTTTCTTTCCCTCTGCCAGGGCTTTGTGGTAGCTGTCCTCTACTGTTTCCTTAACGGAGAGGTAGGTTGGTGTCCCACGACAGACATGGTTCTCTCCTTCTCGGTACTCTTGGCAGTGGTTGTGCTTGACATCATACGCCAGCTCATACAGTATATTTAGCTGAGGAGAATTGTAGGTCAGTGATTTTGATATTCTACAACAATGCAGCCTGTCTATTTAGATTACGGACATTGTAGTCAATCCATCCATCCATCCATTAGCTATACCGCTTATCCTATGCAGGGTCGCAGGGGGGGCTATACCGCTTATCCTATGCAGGGTCGCGGGGGGGGGGGGCTGGAACCTATCCCA
>JAVQIZ010046687.1:0-12465 GCA_036023535.2 Galaxias brevipinnis | reverse complement strand
GAGAGAGAGAGAGAGAGAGAGGACTGTGGGCATGAATGACTGAGTGGGCCTCTGGTAAAGGAGAGGGGGGGTACTGGTCAAAGGGCGACTGCATGGATTCAAAACGTAAGTGGCTGGGTAAACCAAACAGCACAATACCCTCTTTATGTGACACATCTCCTACTTCCATTTCGGTCGGTTGTGTGGCGGTTAGTTCCCCATGGCCAGAAAGGCCCGGAAAGACAACGACATAGGAAGTGCTGTGCTAAGCGCTGGTATGATGTTTTACAGTACCTCATGCATCAGAAACAGATGTAGGCACACAGTAAGCTGTTGTTTTGGATCACATGGTACCGTTAAGACTTTTTTTCCACACATAATCGCCAATAGACTCTTGTCAGTTTTTTATTACAAGGAAAAGACATACGTATCTTTAACTGATTTAGGTTGTTGGTGCTTGGAAGCAGAGATTTGTTTGTGTGCTAAAAGTGAACTATTCCACTTCATCACCGCAAATTAGGGGAGCACAAATGTCCAAACAATTAAAGCCCTTCCTATGTGAAAAATTGAGGTAGGAGGGAATGGCAATTAGCTATTTGCCACTGAGTGCTACAAGACTGTTATGTTATTTTGTAAACTCTGCCTTTTTCAAAGTGGTTCACTTAATCTTAAGTAAGGGCCAACGCATCTGTGTTTAGATCACCATGTGTAATTGTTTCAAGATTGCCAGAGAACATTTTTGCGATGTCACTTTTAAATGGAGACCAGATCTTGTGCTGTTGAATAATGGAAGCCTCCTGTGACTAGAAAAAGTGAGAAAAATCTGTGTATGTGTAACTCAGTAGGCACGGCATAGTGGCAGCTTTTTCTTGGTTCAAGCTGTTAACAGTTGAAGTACACCAGAAATGTTTACACTGGCTTTAAGTATCACTGTCTGAAAAAGCCTAGCACTGTTTGACCCTTACAAATAAGTACCTACGGACACTGTAACAGATGATATTTAAGCGTCATCACTGGGTTTTCCGTTGGGAACCTTCTTTTTTGAATTGCATGCTTATCTTTTTTAGATAATGAGCAGAATCCCCAAACTGTCAAAGTGTTGTAAGCATTGAGCCTTATTGGTTAGTCTGCTTGAAAGGGTGGACAGAAAACACACACTGACATGTTGGTGGAGAACAGGAAGACTTGGAGAAATGGCAAACCCACTGTGGAGTCCACAAAATAATACAAATGACTGGCAGAGGCTAAACCTTCGTGATAACGTCATATTGTTACTCAATTGGTGAGATGAATAATGAGAGGTCTTTTAGGACCTCTAAGCATTCATTGTATTCAAAAGATTCAAAGCATCTCTAACAATTGAAAACACTTGAAGTATGTTGCTTGTAAAACTACTGTGGTCTGAAAAAGGTGGACAGAGAAAACATACACCTATGCAATGTTAATCATTTATGTTTTTTCTTTAGATCCAGCTGCTTTATGAAGCTATGACAGTAATTTACATCAATTATGTTTTCCCTATGGAACATTTGATTCCATTACCTCCTTTCATTACATTCTAAGAATAGAGAACACAAAAGGGGTTGAAATTACATTTTAGTGCCAGAGCCTCAAAATGCCAATGCTATTACATTGACTGCTCTGTGTTCGAGTACATGCAATCAATTTTGGACTCTCATTGGCTACAGATACAATGGAATAGGCTAGATGTGGTTCCTTCATTAATTTTAATTAGTTTTTAAAATGACAACATCCCCCACCCCTCAATAAAGCTACCTTGTTCAGCAATAAACAGTATATTGGATAACTGCGTGCTATTGCATCTAATCTGAAAAGCAACGGACAAAGCAATCATGTTCATCGCAGGCATGTAACTCTATATTTCTATTGCCTGTTTTGATAGTGAGCTGTTGAGTGAGATGGTCATTGTATTGCACATCCTGCAACCTGCCCACCTTGAGAACATGTGGTGGCTTGGGTTTCCCTGGCAACCAAATATTTAATCTTCTACTGATAAAAAGCATCAGCTTTCCATTGGAGAAATGCGTTATGAGTTTTGAATGGCCACATTGGAAAATCAACAGATATGTTGACTTTGTGGCACTGGTGGGAAAAAGGTAACCCCTGGCAGTCATACAAGCTGGGCCTATTCAGATAACAAACTCGCCCAGGGGCAAACTGATAGCGCTTTATTACTATGAAGGGGGGCTCTTTTGAAGAAAATGTTGATGATAGGCATGGCCAAGACTGGAGCTGTGGAGCTGAAGAATAGATTTCTGTGATTTGCAAACAGACATGTATTTCTACCATTCATCCGTCCATTCATTTTCTGCCGCTTATCCAGGGCCGGGTCGCGTTGTTTCAGGCTAAGAAGGGTAGTCCAGTTGTCCCTATCCCCAGCAATGCTTTCCAGCTCCTCCTGGAGGATCCCAAGGCGTTCCCAGGCCAGATGAGATATGTAATCTCTCCAGCGTGTTCTGGGTCTACCCTGGGGTCTCCTACCAGTAGGGCGTGCCCGGAAAACCTCCAACGGGAGGCGCCCAGGAGGCATCCTAATCAGATGCCGAACCACCTCATCTGGCTCCTTTCGACGCGAAGGAGCAGTGGCTCTACTCCGAGCTCCCTCCGGATGACCGAGCTCTTTACCCTATCCCTAAGGCTGAGCCCAGCTACCCTATTTCTGCCTGAATATCAAAAAAAAAAAGTAATTGCTTCTAATTCTTAATACGATATAGATATAGCGCTGATAGCACCTCATATTTTTGTGAAGCTATATTACTTATGGTATTGCTAGTTCTGCTCTGTTTGTTTTGGACAGTTAAAATGTACTCTGGAAGTGACAGTGCGTGAAGATAAGATTAGTTGGTTTATGTGAGAAACACAACTGCTGCCGCAGATAGGGAGGACACACCGTGTTTGAGGTCCCAGCGGGCCATGATATGCTGAGATAAAAGGTATCACATCCAATTGAAGTTTTCAAGGTCATTTTTAAGCTTAATATGACATGATAAAGGATATTGTATCTTGAACCACAACAAACAAATCTGAACCTCTCTGAAATGAATGACCAAGTCAAGTGTTTTCATCCAAATACGTCTGAGGTGTTGATGATGTAATTGGAACAAAGGGGGGGTTATAGAAAAACAACACTTGAAATTAGTTTGTTTTTCCGTGTATGCATTTGCTGATAAGGGAGGTAATGTGTGTTCGTAATTTGGTAAGGGAATTGCTCCTTCTTTAGGCTCAGCAAATATTTCAAGAAGCGTCAAAAGAACCCCCCCTCTGTTAAATTATCATAAGGAAATAAATTGCATAATACTTAATACAGACCTCTCTCCCCTACTGCACGGAGAGAGGGACATTTATTTCAACTAATGACCATCTGCTTGGGCAGATTGGAAGGTGACCCTTATGACACAGAGTACCAAGGTTAAGATTTTAGAGCCCATCACAAGAGGACAACCCGAAAGTCTAGGGTTTGGACAAAAAAATCTACAGAATTGTTCTCACGCTAAGATTAGCAGTATTGTTCCTCAAAATATATGTATATAGGGAATTTTTAAGCACATACTGGATATTCCTAAGGCAAATCTTCAAAGTTCTACCCTAATGGGTCTGGTGAATATGCTTTGTATGCTATGTATGACTGTTTGAAAAGTGAAACCTAACCTTTCTAATGATCAAATACCTTGACACAGGTGTGTTGTTGTACAACCATGATATGAAACATGATATAGACTATGCTGTTTTAGTTCCCTTTCATCTGTAGATTAACTAATGCTTTGGATGCCTAGCTTCCTATTTCAAAGGCTGTCGAGATGAATGCAGGTGTGCAATCCTCTGCCAAATTTAGGAATAACATATTTTTTATAAAACAATAATTCGCAGTTATTTTTGTGAAAAAGCGTCAAATTGGTCATCGATCAATGATCTACTAATTTCTCTCTGTAAAATAACTATCCTTGCTTATGTTATGCTAAATAAGGGTTAAAAACAATTACGCAGGGTTAATTAAAATGGCATGATGTGGTTTGTACAGTAAAAAATAATTGTCTAGATTATTTCTAGTCAGTCAGCCTCAATAACTACATCCCCAATTGGCTGCTATTAAAAACGTTTTGCAAAACCATTGTATTATTATTTTATAGTTTTTACTGTCATTTATTACAGTACTTTGGTCACATTTACAGTCACTTTGGAAGTAGCTGTCTGAACTGAAAGGGAATTTCATCCTTTTCCATAGTTGTACTGTGAATGAACAGATGCCCCACTAATTCTGTCTTGTCTGTGGAGGCTAAATGCACCAAGTGCGTGGCGTGCAGCAGCAATCACCACAGTGTGAGCACACTTTGTAGTAAAGACACAAGGGACATCTGTCAATGAGCCGAGGAGGAATGTAGGTCACAATTCCTCCTTTCACAAGTAGGACCTGATTAAAGGATGGAACTTTCATCACGCTTTCTGACTGCACCACGACACGCTCTACCCAATGTATATACAGTTACACAACTGATTCTCCTCTTTCTTCTACTCTGGTCAGATGGGGTGCTGCTCTGAAGGTGTTGGGCTACGTGATTTAATATCACCGCCACCCGGGGAGGCTGACCCGTGCTACCCTGTAGGGGCAGCGCAGATTGGATTACCGGGCTGTCAGTCAATCAGAGGGTGTGGATGCTAGCCCACCATGAAACATCTAAACAGATGGCTGGCCATTGCCATGAGAATGCACCCCCACCCAACTCGGACATACTCTCCTGTTAAGAGACAGTAAGCTCCTTAGATTTTTTTTCATGCCTCTCACTAATTTGGGTCTTTTCATCAATGCAATATTTATTTTAGTTTTTTTGTGTGTATAAATGGACACAATTTAACCCAAACTGACATATAGCGAGCTGTAATTTCCAAATGCTCAACTTGGAATCTGTTTCATTATATCAAACGTGTGTAAATGGGCGGGTTAATGAGTTTGACCATAAATCGGGGATTGCGTTTTAAGACAATAGCATGCCATAGGGATGAGCCATGGATGGTTCTACTTTGGCGCAGGGTGCCGACCCCCAGGACCCAGGCAGCAGAGGAGGAGACTGAGACGGAGGCTGAGCCAGAGCAGGTGTCTCGGGTGACATCTGTCTCAGTTCACTGGGGAACCACAAGCACCCTGCAGCTCCACACTGACAATGCCACTGAAGTGCTCTGGTTACATATAATATAAGGTACTCTTTCTCACTCTTTGGGTTTAAAAGGGGTCTAGGGGGATATTTTCTTCATACGTGCTATTTATTCATTTGTCGTTATTTTTGTAAGAAATTATATTATAATTGTGTGCATATATATATAATGTATTATTATTATTATTATATATATATGCTTTTTTTTCTCAATTAATGATGTAAACAATTTTAGAATATTTTGAGAGTGTGTTCGAAAACCTTTTTAAACAAGGTAAATAAATGCTGGATATTTAACTCATCTAATATTGATGCTTTCATATTTGTTCATCAACCCAATTTCCGTTTGAATATAATCAAGCTGACAAGACAAACCCACAAGACTGTTGATTCAAACACTCTATTGATCGAGGTCTTTTTTCTTATTGATCCATATGAATTTATAAAGAGTTTGCAGAATAATCAACAGACCAAAGGCTCTGCATACCCCTCATCCTCCCCGTCCTGGGTTATCGGATTAACCAGCCGCGCGTTACATAGAGTTTGTATGTAAGCATCTAGCCTGTTACGAGGGATGACATTTCTCATTTGATTTATTTGTCGTAATCGGACATTGATCTAAAGCGGCTTGCCGCGTGCTTATCAAACAATGGCTTATAGTTTGACAATGATATAGAGGCATTTGTGAAAAGAGATGAAAATGGCACTGTGACAAGTTGAGCAAGATTTGTGTTGAATTGAGGGCATATAGGGGGTTACAGGGGGCTCTCATAGATATTCCGAGCACGCTCTGCAGGGATATTGAATCTCAGTCCAAGCATGTCCTGTAAATAAAGATATCTCCCAACATAGAGACCAGTGGCCTTATCGTTTTAATCTGGACTGTTTCAGAGGCCCAGCAGGAGAGGACTGGGGCTCACAGTCAGTCGCTCCAGTGTACTATGTCCAATTTGAAACATAGAAAGGGCCGCCATTTGGTTTTCATTGAAAAGAGGTTTTCTTAAAGGTCACATGAACCATTGCTGGTCCAGATGTATTTTAAGGGTCTGTAGATTTTAATGAGTGCGCTGCACACTATGGACATATTAATGACTTATTGCCAGATTGATTTGTGCTCTCGCTCACGCATGGCATGCGCTTTTCGACGGAGTTTCTTTGCATTTTATTCAGCTCACAATCTTGGTCTTTCTAACTGACAAAACGTCATTCCATATCTCCCCGTGACCAACGGAAGACTATAAAACGCAAATGTCAGGACGTGAAATCCATCCCTGGCCATGGATGTTTTGTGTGTGCTTGCAGCTTTAGGTGTCTCCCAGGCCTTGAGTTATGGATGGGGCTCAGGGGAAGCACGCTGTAACCTGGGGCAGCCTGGACATCCGCAGGCTGAGGGAGAGGGTCTCAGGCAGGCTTATTAGAGAAGAGGGTCTCTAATGCCTGTAGCCGCTGCTGACCTGGCCTCAGTCTGTCTGGGGAGGGGATTAAAGGGGGACTGTGGAGGTGAGGGGGGTAGACAGATCAACGGCGACTACTGATCTGCACGGGCAAACAAAGGCTTTGCCGAGACATCTTACTTACCTAGAATTACCTAACACATGTCCAGCAGGCTGTGGTGGAGGCATCTCTTTAGTATTGGCTAAAGGCAGATGCGTCTTTCCTAAACTGGCCTTTTATAAACCTCCACTGGTAAATAATACTTCACATTAAGAAAGGAGAGCTGTCTTTGGGTGCTGCTTAGTGACAGCCCTGATTTCCTTACCGACATTTTAGTTCATTGTTACGACATGCTGGATGAGTCAATGCATGTCAGATGAATAGCTATGCTTGGGGGAAGAGCTGCCCACTAATTGCCAAGGGTGGAGGTCCTAAAGAAAAGCCTAATTTAACACCAGAGGTCTTTCTATTTGACCCCTGTTGGACTCTTATGAGGGTTAGCTCATCCACGCCCTGGTTTGCGTGGTTGCGAGGCAAATACTTGTTTGTCTTATCAGAGCCACAGCTTTCAGTGAATTAACTGTGTAATTTACAATGTGCCTGTGCATGTGCTTTTCAACAGCCATTTTTTTTTGTAGGTCACAACCAAAGAACTCTCTTTGAAGTTAAACAAGGTCTGAGTGAAACAATTCCCAAATCCTTTCCAGCATAAACTCAGGAAAGCGGTATGGAAAATGAAAGGCTAAATGGGGGGATGAGTAAAGCTGTTGAGGATGTGTGTTCAAGGATGGAGGAGGGCATGCACGCACACTCACACACACACACAAACCCCCCCCCCTCCCCGAGCGAGCAGATATGTGGGAGATTTAGTTGGCTTTTGAATATGTAATGAGTTTAACATGCGTGATGAGCTGCTGGTTGGAGTTTAGTGAGGCAACCCTGATCCATGGCGCCCAGGCTTAGGCACTGCCAAAGATAACGGGCAGAACAAAGGGTTGTGGGCAGAGGAAGAAGCATCGGGGAGAGCCTCCCTGGGAATCACCCCCACGTTGCCTCTTGGCATTCTTGCCGGTCACACTTCCCAGATGAGGGACGTTAAGGACTGTGTGTTTAGCGATGACGATGTGGCTTAATGCGCTCCAGTGTTCTCCAAGCACTAGGAGATGACTTTCACCAGGTGTCAGCTTTCTGTAGATGTTTGTATGTACCTTCAACACTCCTTTACTGATTTGCTGTGGGCTTCACTGAGATACTGTAGTATGTGAGATTTGCATCTAACTTTCTGCTGCTACTTATTCCATGGTTAGAAACTTTAACACTACTGTAATAAATATAGCATTGCATATTTAATTAGTTTTTTGCTTCAAACGTAGTTTTAGAAATCCATATTCAGCTATTTGTGAGATTTTCTACCAAACAATATAGTTATTTTCTAATAATACGTCATGCTAGCTGTGTTTTTTTGTATGGCAGGCCAAAGGAAGGGAGGAGTCAGAGTACCATGGTGGTTGACCTTGCACACGGGCATTCACTGTGATACCTCCTCATCCATTCACCCTGTCCCTCCACATTAATATTTCAGACAAGTGATTGAAATTCTATGTCTGGGCCGAAGACAGTGAGCTCTGTCCTACTAATGGGAACTTAGTCCTTATTGCTTGAATGTAGGCCGTGACAAACTGGCAAGAGTAGTGCATTATTGAACTCAGCATTCAGACAATTATGAGAACCTCTTTGGTAGTTGAAGTGCCAATACTTAATCTGCAAATTCCACGTTTCATTTCCACTTTGCTTTTGTATTCCCATATTTATTTTGGGTCTTCTGAAGGAGTGTCTGTATTCATATATTATTAATTGACAGTTTTTGAGAGTACCACAACAGTTAATGCTCATCCTTTTACTCAGGATGTGCATTGTCAGAAGTTGCTGACTTCAGTCACACAAAGGTGAGCGTCTTGTCTGGAGGTATTTCTCTATGCTTAAAAGACTAAGCTTATTAAGGAGGTATTTGATTGACACGTCGATGACCAGAGAGTCTGACGTTTCGGGCTTCTTGGCTCCAGTCTCCAAAGTCGGACAGCCAGTTATGGCTGCCACGGGCTATTATCTGTAAAGTGATCCTAATGGAATAGCTTAAAACCTGGATTAAGTTGAATATTCACCCTGAGAGGCAGGAAAGTGGGGCTCAGCGCTCTCCTGCCGTGTGTATTCATAACAAAGGAGTAACTGTCAGTAGGTAGGCTATTATGGCTTGAAGTGGGAAAAAATATGTGAAAATTCACCTCAGATACACAGAGACACAATGTTCTGCCAAGAGGTTCAACACTTGTTTCAAAATATTATTTTATTGTATAATATGATTCTAGTTATTATTATTCACATTTTCATGTTTCTTTTCCCTATTTTTTTCTTGGCAATGTTGAGCAAGATATCCTGCTGAAGATAAATATCCCTGTGACCTAGTTTAGAAGAAATGGACCAGAAACCATCCCCTCCATTTTCTCATTGCTCACTTGATGCAATCAAGGTTTTCCTTTGTGAGACCTCTTTTAATACACCTCGTAGCTCTCATTACTCAATAAACGAAGGACCGAGGGAGAACGAGGGAAGGAGAAAGAGCAAGAGAGAACGTTGTTAGTCCAACCTTGTGTGAAACATAACGGCTATGAAATCATGCCAGATGAAAGCCACCCGGGCTCCCTGGCTGCTTGGCACTGTGAGCTGGCCCTGGCTCCACTCATCTGGCCCCCAGTGCCCGGGGGCCCGAGTGAAAGACCCACTGAGAAGGGGCTTCAACTCGCTACAGTCAAGTGCTGTTGGCAATTACAGAGAGAGAGAGAGAGAGAGAAAAGGAGCGCCGCACTTCTCTCAGTCTCTGGTTTCCATGGGCACAAGCAGGGGGCTTGTGTCAAAAGCGTGGCAGGTACGACATGGCCTCTCAGAGATCAATTAGATCTTGGAGATATTTTTGTTCATTGCCCACTGTCTCCTCGACCTGAAGACCTGCAGTATGTGTGAGCTCCCTACTGCCCCAGCCAGCCGGTTATATGAAGCCGGTATCTGTTTTTAGGCTTCGCTTTTTTTTTTCCGCTCCCCGAGAGAGGACGGCACTCTGCCACCGGATCGTATGCCAGTGCCAGCTCCTTTTCACTCAAACAGAACAAGCCCCTACATTATTTAGCCTGCCATCTCCCAACAGCGGCTCGCCTATCCCTCTGCCAGGCTCCGGCCCACACTCATACTCAGTGTTTACTCTTGTGTCAAACCTTTCAAAAAAGTTATGACTGCCTCACTAAACGGCATCATCTTCCCCAGTTCAAGTCGGGGCCAACTTTCGGTTTCGATGTTACTTTACCGTTCCACCGCAATGATAGGGTAGCTTATTGTGTGTTCTGCTGATTTATGGGCTCGTTTTAGATACTATTCAGTCCTGAGCACTATGAAGTGTTGGAAGGGTGCTCCAGAGAACTAACAGACTGACCACCAGTCGAGCAGCAGCCAAGCCTGTGTGACCAGTTGACGTAAGCCTATCCACCGACCCGGGGCTCAGCCTGTTTACATCCTCCACCACACAGGGCACTTTGTTTAAGTGGCTGTTAGAGCTTTGCCCTGCTCCCTCTACTCCTGTTTTATAGCCAAGGGATGATGTGGAGAGGTCTGAGAAGTTGCTGTGCTATTGGCCCCGGGCTGCCTGCTTAGGGCTTAGTGTCACTGTTGAGTCCCAGTCGGTGATAATGACTAGGAAGTGTCCCGCTCTGATACGTAATCAATGTGATTGGTCTGGTCCGGAAGCCAAACAGGATTTAGTCTGGGCGCCGCCATACTGACAAAGCAGCCTGTCTGCAGGTCCTCAGCTTCCCACTGGCAAACTCTCACGACGAGGACATTATCTTGACAGACCACTCGTCTTCTTTGACAAGAGGCGATTTCTAAATGGCGGTTTAGATTAACGGTGCTAACTTTATGGTGGAGATTTGTTCATGTAGGAGATTGGGTATACTCTTTTAGATAGGTTCGATCCAAACAAGCACAGTTTTGTACTTCGTGTGTAGATTTAAAGCAACATACTATATTGCACTTTTAACTTGTCCATAACATAGTTTTCAGAAACCTTAGCTCACACCTGGACTAAATCAATTGGACCATGGGTTCCCTGACCAGTTGTATGCTGGGATAGTTTAATTGCCCTATCATTCACTGTCACCTATCATCTCAGCCTGTGACCCCATGAACTTAATCTTGGGCCGTCAAAAGCAGTTTGACAGTGGACGAGTGGAGTGAGGATCTCAGGTTGCTCTTCTTATTTAAAGGTTTAGTATCTCTCTTTGCTCCTAGACTAACAGCAGCATTCGGATGTCCTCCCTGTCCTCCCTGTTAGCAGGCCGTGATGAATCTACAGGATTACAGATAACTCCAATAGGCTGTCAGGTCACTCTGGTAATTGTAATCGACTGCACGGGCCACAGGAGAGTTCCTTAGACCTGGCAGTTTATCGAGGGAATTGGCAGCAAGTTGCCCCATTTAACGGTTGGCCTAAGGGAATGTGCCGGTAATGCAATGCTGATGTATTTCCTCATCGGGTGTTAGAGTATCAATTTCAAAGCCAGTTACGGGAGAGTTCTGTTAATTGAAAGCATCTTTGTTGCCACGCTTTCATTATTGATGTTAAAGATAATAAGCGGCGAGGAAGTTTGAAGATTGATGGAAAAAGATTTGAAGGGCCATCGAAACAAATGTTGCTTTGCAGTCGATGAGTAATGCTTCTGTGTTCAGAGTAAATTGCGTTACATGTATTGTCGTCTATGTCCTCTATTGTTGAGTGAAGTACACAGTAAGTTGTATGATGTGTGTGGGAAGAAAAGATTGTTTGCCTCATTGACCCCTCTTGATTGGGTTTTGTTCACTCCTACTGGTGTCGGCACTGCGGTTTTAATTTCATGGTAAAATAATCAGTATACGAATCCCATGGTGTTAGTATTCCATGGAGTGCACTGAACACACTGTTCTTTAGACTTTTAAAATGCACCAACTGTATTTGAATTGAAACGTAATGAGGACATTAGTGCAACCATAAGCACATGTTGGAAGTTTATTGGAGGGTTTTAGGAACACATAGTGGAGCTAGGACTGGGAGAATGTGGAGCTGTCATTTCCCAGAGGTTACTATATGCTGGAAAGATATTCATATCTCATTTTGTTTTTATTAATGTTATGTGCAGTTGATATTTGTAATGCAGTAGAGGCCATACAACAACACAAGCACACACACACACACACACACACACACACACACACCGAAACATACAACCATATTCAACCATTTATTTGATTTCTTTTTGATAGATGGGCATGGCATTGCAGCCACAATGATAGCTTTAGGGAGCCACTAACTTGATCTGTCCAGTGAAGCTCACGCTGTAGACAGGCCGTAGATTACAGCCACACATCGGTCGGGAGGGAACCGACCAGTATAAATGTGTTTGAGATGAGATGGAGATTTAAAGGCCAGCGCTTCATCACTTCTTCTTTGGAATCCCCAGATATGATGAGGGGAAGGATGAGTGGGCTGGCCGGGCCACGTGGAGGGAGAGGGGGATGAGGAGAGTGGGCCACACAGGATCATATTTCAGCCTTTGTCCACTGATCTAGATGGCCCACCCTTATAAATGTGCGCACAATGCAGGTGATTGTTGGGAGCTGGGGGTGTGTGTGGATGGATGACTCCAGTCAGTGGGTTATTTGACACAGGGCGTCGTGGAGACATTGGGTGATCCATCTGGGGCTGGGTGACATGTCATCAGGGCGGCTTAGGGGGGCGGCGCGCCCCGCGGCGGGGGGGGGGGCGCCCGGGGCCCCGGCGGGGGGCGGGGGGGGGGGGGGGGGG
>JAVQIZ010046676.1:0-18190 GCA_036023535.2 Galaxias brevipinnis | reverse complement strand
AATACAACCATATTTTAGTTTTTCAAGTCATGTAATTGACTAAACATGAAATATAACTGGTCTTACCTCGAAATATTGCCTCAGATTTCACTTTGCAGCGTTAAATATGATGCTTTGGTCCTGTTTCCTGGGTTAACTCGTTTGGCTTCGCTTCGGCTGTGGTGATTATTTTTCAATGACGGGGCATTCAATCACATAAAATATTTGTGCCACTTACCTCATAGCAAATGACAAGGTAAATTCACCGGCTGCCCTAGTAATCATTTGGTCATCTGAACTTTTGTTACGAAATTAGCGTGCCGGCTGTATAGGGTTAACCCTCTGAGACCGACGGACGCGCGGGCGCGTTTCATCAGTCATCGTCTACCAAATCCTTCATAAAAAAAAACTTGGGTCTGAAGCCTATTTCTTTTTTGTTGTTGTTTTGAACTAGAGGCCTACAGTTTTAATTGAAGACCATTTTGGTCGAGGTATGTCGTTCACATACTTTTCCACAGATCTACAAAAGTAGAGAACATTCTTTGTGCGTCGCCTATCCATAGGTTGCGTTGCACTGCCCCTCACCTTTTCAAGAAATCTAGTTCATAGCATCTATATTGCTATTTTCGCGGGTTATTATGACGTCATTAGATAGTGTCGGTCATGTGATTTAAAGTTTTGAGTGTTTACTTCGAAGAATGACGACGATGACCATTCGA
This sequence comes from Galaxias brevipinnis, assembly GCA_036023535.2. Classification (NCBI taxonomy): domain Eukaryota; kingdom Metazoa; phylum Chordata; class Actinopteri; order Galaxiiformes; family Galaxiidae; genus Galaxias; species Galaxias brevipinnis. The sequence continues at coordinate 17,492 of JAVQIZ010046676.1, read as the reverse complement.
CATAGGATACATGCTGTATGTCAACAATGAAGATTCCATTGGAATCATGCCATCTTGGATCATACAGTGGATAAGAGACAAAACACAACTGTATTTTTACTTTTACAAGCAAGTATGGCTAGAAGAAAGACTCTCGATAAGAAGCTATTGAGGGGATATTTCAAGGCAACGAGAGAGAGGACAGCACGTCTTTTACAGGCAGCTGCTTCAGCCTTGACTATTTTAGAAAAGGAATAAATCTATTTGAGGACAAGTAAGTAGTTTCAAATTGTAATAATATTTGGATGCACGTGAAAATTGCCAATGTTTTATTGAAAGGAATATTAGCCTGGTGTGTTGAAAGTTAGTGTAGCCTAGTGTGCCCTAGCACACTCTTACATGGAATAAATTTGTCATCTCAATATCATCACAGGGGTCCATGATATTGAGAAATAGCTATGGTAATCCTTTACGGTTTTCCAAATTATACTAGTTTACTATTTCGTTTGAATTATCATATGCAATTGATGTTAAGTAATAACTAACATTGTAACTTGTTTCCAGTGTAAATTTAGGGGGAGGTAATGGTTGCATAGGTGAATGTCTAGGTGTTGGGTGTCAGGGTAGGGTGTGAAAGTTAAGGCTGGGGGTAGGTTGTAAAATGCCTTGTATGTAAAACCTTGCCTGACAAAAGTGTGTGGGTCTGTGTTCTGGCACTTTGCATGAAGTTTCATTTCATTATAAATGTTGTAACTGAATTGCTGTTATTGTTGTTATTATTGTTGTAACACATTTTATTATTTTTTGTTGCAAGAAAGCTGAGCTTAGGAAAGTTAGCCTTGTTTAATGCTATTCCTCTCATATGGAACGCCACAAAACATTGACTGGGTCAAAGACGTTTGTGTGGCTGAACTACCAGGTTTTGGAAGAGGAGATGGACTCGCTCTTTGACACATTTGGTATATTCAAGAGTGTGTTTTAGTTGTAGGTGACTGAAAAAGTTTGTTGTGTTGCCAGTTTTAGTTGCAACCTCTCTCAAGCAAAGTTTACACACTACGTGTTTTTGTTCGGTGTCCGTCTGTTTGAAACCAAACCATTTCCACACAACTGAAGAGGTATACCCACAACTCACTCTCACATTCACACCTACGGACATTTTATAGTCACCAATTAACCTGCATGTTTTTGGACTGTGGGCGGAAACCCACGCAAACACAGGGAGAACACGCAAACTCCACACAGAAAGGCCCTTGGGCCCGGTGGGGATTGAACCCAGGACCTTCTTGCTGGGAGGCAACAGTGCTACCCACTGAGCCACCGTGCTGCATACTACTGAGCTTCATAATTTCCCGTCCTGCCTTTCACATTCACAATCATTTTCCTACCTGTGCCTCGTGGACTTTGGGGTGGGTGTGTAGGAACTGCTCGATCTCAGCTGGGTAAATGTTCTCTCCACCTCTGATGATCATATCTTTAATTCGTCCCTCGATGCGGCAATAGCCGTACTTATCCAACGTGGCGAGATCCCTGTGTTCAAGCACACATTTAAAAGGGAAAAAAAAACAAGTAGCATACTGTTAGTTAACTAAAACCATAAGGCCCAAGAGATCAGTACAATGTGTCACACCGTTCTCCTTGACTTTTAGGTTCACTTACCCAGTCTTGTACCAGCGGCTTTTGGTGATGCACTCATTTGTTTTAGCGACGTCATCCCAGTACTCTAACATCACACAGTAACCCCTAATCATGATCTCTCCGGCTGTCCCTAAAGGCACCATCAGTCCTGTTGTGGGGTTCACTATCTTGGCCTAGGCGCCAGTGCAGTGGAAGCGAGTCGACAAGGGGTTGAAAGAAACGATTTACTCAAAAGCTACAATGTAGGGAGCAACACTGCTATTTTCGTTCCAGGATATTACAGAAATATCTCTTGTCAAAATTGTATGAATTAAATGCTGAGATACATTATCCATAATTAACTAAATGAGTGCATCCATATAATAGAGTATAATGTACCTCTAGGTGGTGTGTGACACAGCCGACAGACTCTGTCTTCCTCTCCAAGTTGTCATTTGGATAGCCACAGAACGACACAGGGCTGTTCTCTGTTGTTCCATAGCCAATCTGTCCAGGTAAACAAAAATACATGGCGTCAGCTGTGAATATTATAGGCAGGAAATGACAGACAGTCGTGGACACCTGAAAAGGAAATGTAATTGGTCAGTCTTCTGTCTAGTGGAGAGTTTTGATTCAGAGGTGGACTCCACACGGACAGCCAGAGCTGAGTCAGCAGGTGGATTCAGTCAGTGAATACCAGGCCTGCTGAGAGCTCTTTAGACAGGTGGTATCCCCATGACAACTGGCACACCTGCAGTGGCAGCTTGGTAATAATGTGTTGTGGCTAAAAAAGCCAAGTAGAGAAATTTGAAAATGGAAACGGTGGGAACATCCAGCTGAAAAAAATCATGGGGAGGTAACAGTCTCGATAAAATGTTAAATTTGTTGAGCAAACTCTAGATTCCACTTTTGAGTAGTGACTGTGTTGTCTATTAGACTCATAAGTGTCATAAGAACTAATGCCAAAGTGTCCTACGAACAGTGCCAGTTTGTCATAGGAAGGTCTATCCCTTTCCCTAAGTTTTTTCTCTCTACCATATCTATTCTACTTCAAGAGACTGACCTGAACACAAAAAAGAGTTAAAGCCGTCCTTTCAGATTGCAAAAGGGCCATGATTTTCAAACATTATATAAAACCTCCTCTATTATTACCATCAACTGTAAACTTGATTCAGCCACACCCACTATCACAACTCCATGGTATTGACCACACAGACAGTTATATAACACCTTACTCAATTTGAAAAAAGAAAAAAAAAAAGGTATGCAGTCAGGAATTATCGTCTACATTTGTACTAGTGGAGAAGAAGGGATACATTCCAGTTGTTGTGACTGGGAAAGGAGCCTTGCCACTTGCCAACCATCTGGGGACTATTATACGTTTGGCTCCCTTTTCCCATCACCACAGACTGGAAAAACAATAGGCATGTCTGGAACTTAAAAAACAGCGTCATTTAACAGTCCTTTTATACTTATATCATTCTAAAAAGCAAAGTAGGTCAATCATTGTATATTATCATAAGCTCTGTTATCATAGACACAAAACATGTTTATAACCAATACAAAACTAACCATAACAGTAGTTTGGGTCAAAATACACAGGATACGGTGTTATATTATCCGCCATGCAATAATCCAAGATGAACAATATATTCACATTTTTTGGTGATTGAGAGCAGATATGTGATTGGGGTTTTCAAGTGGGAACCTTGACTTTGTAATGCCTATAAAGGCATTTTAGAACACATTAAGTTTGTTTATTTTCAAGAAACCATTTAAATTTAAAATTATGAATTGGAAGGCCATTCTTTCTAAAATTACAAATTAGCTGAATAAACAAAAGCCGGTATTCCTGCTCTTGAATGGTTAACCTAAGAGACACTTGACTTCCTCTCAAAGATATTTCCACATAACACCTTGGCAACTACTCCATTTATTTTCCCCTCCTTCAAGTAAATGTTATAAATAGTGCTGTGTTCTGTTGACTCTCCGTCCTCCTCTCAAAAAGCCCAAAGTGAATCTTGCTGCACTGCCCTCCTTTTTTCTCAGTCAAACACCCTCTCACTCTCTCGTTCTTGCTCGCTCTCTCACACACACAAACACGCACAAGCTCTCCTCTAGCCATAGCCCTCTCGGAATTCCAAAGCTTTCCTTCTTTCAGAGTCCTTTCGTAACATTCTAGCAGGTAGCGTTTTAGCCTGACCTGCGGAGTTGTGGACCCGTCGAAATCGATTCCGAGTCTGAAACGCAGGGGTCGGAGTCAGGATGAGATGCGTAAACTTCCTGTTGGTGGGGACCTGCTTTCTGTTCCTGGGTTCTGTGGTGTGGGGGGTCCCTAACCAATGCCCCAGCCAGTGCCACTGCCACGGGGACCTACAGCACGTCATCTGTGACAACGTTGGCCTCAAGAAGATCCCGCGGGTGTCCGACGCGACCCGTCTCCTCAACCTCCAGAGGAACAGCCTGGGGAGCTTACCCATGGGCTCTTTCATCGAAATGAGGGGGCTCATATCGCTGCACATGCAGCACTGCCAGATCCGTGAGATCGGCAGCCAGGCGTTTAAGGGGCTGAAAAAGTTGATATACCTCTACCTGTCCAACAACGAGATTAGCAGCATCAAGCCCGGCGCCTTCGAGGACCTCACAGAACTCACCTATCTGTACCTGGATGGAAACCGCATAAGTGACCTCCCAAAAGGCGTCTTCTCGCCCATGATCAACCTCTTCATCCTGCAGCTTGACGATAACAAGCTACGCGAGCTCCGGCCCGGCACCTTCACTGGGGCCAAGGACCTGCGCTGGCTGCACATGAGCGGGAATGAGCTCAACACCCTTCAGCCTGGCTCTCTGGATGATGTGGAGAACTTGGCCATCCTTACGCTGGATGGGAACAGGCTGTCCACGTACCCTAGTGCCGCCATGAGCAAGCTCAGGGTGGTGGAGGAGCTGAGCCTTGCCAGGAACCCACTCAGGAGCCTCCCTGACAACGCCTTCCAGAGCTTCGGACGCTACATGGAGAAGCTGCACCTTGACAACATGGGCCTGGAGAAGGTCAGTTTGGCTATTTTGATTGAGGAGAAAAAAGGTAGGGACTGCATAAAAACTAAAATATTATACTGACGTGGAGAGCAGAAATAGCTTGTGGTGCATAAGAAAGAATGCGGGTATGAGGTATGCTGTCTTAGTCGTCCACACTCAAAAGAGTATTTAAAGAAAGTGCCTGCACTTCAAATATTTTTTGGCCAGATTTCATGTGTGGCTTGTTTGTTTTGACTTTGGCAAGCCCACCATGTCCATATTTCACAATCTTATTTACACATACTGTATATGCTCGCCAACAGTGAACTTGACTTTCCATGTGTCAGAAAGTCATTTGTCCAATGCCTGTGACATGGTCACGTTGCCAAAGGGCATTGGAGTGTGTAGTTTCCAGTATAATTGACAAGTTGACTGTTCACGTAGGGTCATATTTTAAGGGAGAAAAATTTACTATTTCTCTGGTATTTTGATGTTTGTTGTGCTTGTGATTTCTCCCCCGTCCACGTCACTCAATACCCAGCAATGTCCTGGTTTTTCATTTAACCAGTCACTGGTCGCATTTGTACACGCTTCATGATGTGCTGAAATCCGCAGGATCTCTCTCTGGTGACTTTCCGTTTGTCATAGCCAAAACAAAAAAAAAACTGTTAAAAGGGGACATCTATATCTATATAGATCTCTCCAAACTAGACATTGAGAAACCAAGTCGGAACGCCTTTGAGCACAGTGTGTCTCTTACTGTATCTTTCTTTCAACATCTAACAATATGGTCTGGGAATACGCAGTAATGCACAGTTGCTTTAACCAATTTATGTATGTCAACTGTCTCTGTTACCGTTAGCAACAACGTATGAAACGTTACAGGCTTCTTTCAGAGATTCCAAACAATCTCACGTCACAACGTGACGTCACACACCATCCAAAACAAACCGCACTTAGTAAGTGTTCTAAAATCAAACCTCAACCAGACATAAATGGTCCACCTCAAACATCGTCCTCCATTTGGCCAGGCAATGGGGGCTTTGCAAAGGTGGAGCCCCAGGTAAACACCTTAGGTGGTGATATGCACCAGTTCTTTTGGATAACATGGTCTGTGTACAGTATTAAAAAATGTCTGTTTCAGTCTAGGACCTTCAGACGTGATGTAATGAGACGTGTAAAGGCATTTATGAGCCAAAGCCAATGTTAATAGCAAGTTAGCACACAAATACACCAATAAATATCTTTACCGATGGGCCTCATCTTAGGTAGCCTAGTGTAGTCAGGCTATCTGGATGCTTTTTGATCAGCAGGCCACAGGGCCAAACATCTATTTCAAATGACACAAGCCTAAATATATGAGACAAGGGAGATACTCTTTTACAGGATTCCTGACTACCTTTTGACGCTTAACATACAGTGGTTCATTTATTGTATACATTTTAAATGCAAGGTACTGTACTGGAACTACAGTATGAGACTGTACATTCCACACTTTTTAAGGTTAATCCAATATTTGAGTATACCCCTAGCAGCTGTATGGAGGCTTTACTGAGAGAAAATTGTAAAATAACAAGCTTCTCATGCGGTGACAGAGTGAGAGAGCGAGGGGAAGCAACGGGAGAAGGCGAGTACACCATAGATTAAAATGGGAAAAGGGGGAATGAAGCCCCTTTCCATATCCGAAGTGGATATTTTTAGGTTGTTTTTGTTTGCGGGACCTCCCCCAAGTATGTCCCAGCCTAATTACTACACAAGTGTTAATTTCAGCTCGGTATGTTTTCTATAAACAGGTCAGGAGCGGCTGGGAGACAGGTAAATAGAGGCAAGGTGTTCCGAGGCCCATGGAGAGTGGTATTTATAGCTGGCCATCGCCCCCCAGGTGAATGGACAATTAGGTCCTTTGCGAGTCTTTTCCTGGCAGAGGAGCAGCGAGTAAAAGAGAGACGAGAAAGAGAGAGGGAGAGAGAGAGAGAGAGAGAGAGAGAGAGAGAGAGAGAGAGAGAGAGAGAGAGAGAGAGAGAGCAAAAACAACCCGGCTCTGCTGGAAGCCATCCATCTTCCATTGCTTCAAATGACCAAGCCCTCCACCTCCACTACTGCACTCTGATCCATCCGAAGCGGAAATTTCCCAAAAATTGCCTTTAACAGGCTCATCTTTTTTACTGGACTTACATAAGACAACCGCACACAAAGTCCACCTCCTTTTACATGCTTGGTCTCCAAGACCTACCCTCCTCTTTCTCTTGTAAGAGACAGAACCAGACACTGCAAGATCAGTTCATCTAGCACCTCTGTGAAGTTTCTAGCATCTTCGCAAATGCATATGAAGTTGAGGTGAAAGAGGAGGGGGGAGGGATGTTAAGGTTTACATAAGCACTGTAGGCAGGACCTAGGTATGAGAGGAGTCTTTCATCTCCAAGAGACTCAAGAGACTGGAGAGATTCCCCAGGCAAAGCATCATCTATGACAAACACGAAAACTCTAGCCACAACTTTCTTATTGTTGAGTTAGAGCAAGAACATGTACTGTATGTATCATGGATGAATGTGGAGTTGAAGGTTAAGAGTTGAAATCCAAATTCTAGGCAAAAATATATATGTATTCACATTTACACTAAGATAATCTATTTATTAGCACTAGACTGATTCTCAAAGTTGAAAGAAACTATGGAAGAAGCTAATTTTCGATGACTAATTGCCTCTTCCAGTTCTCTGATGGTGCGTTCAATGGCGTGACAGCCATCAAATCTCTGCATCTGGATAACAACAAACTCAGGTCTCTCCCTAAAAGCTTGGAATACTCTACCCTTACCAACCTCACCCTCTCCAACAACCTGTGGAGCTGCAACTGCCAGCTTGCACCCCTGCGCAGGTGAGGATTTGAAAATCTCCCGTCTACTATAAACACTGATACGGTACAGACATTTCAAATGTATTCGTATAACGAGAAAACACTACATTTACCAACTCCACTTAATTTCCTTCTTCATTATTAGGTGATCTATAAATTATATTGATCGCGTTGTCTCGTTTTCTCCCAAGGTGGATGGACACGAGCCGCCAGCGACCTGAGGCGATCTGTGCCTCTCCGTCCGCTCAAAAAGGAAAACAAATCAGAGACAGTTCTGCTTTCAACAGCTGCCGAGTCAAGACGAAGAGAGCCAAACAGGGCACGCGCCATTAAAAAGTTAACACGGGTAATCATAACATATGAATTCAATAAACTCAATAAACACTTCTATTAGACCCACTTTTTTTTTTAATCCCCGATATCATAGTTTGAATTGAAACTCTCTGTCATGACAACATTCACCAATAATTGGGGTGTAGATAACACTTTTCTGTCTTTGGCTTCACTGTTTAACTGAGAAGATTAAACTTGAAAGAAACATCTGAATTAAGGGGCTTGCTGGACTGAATTTGGGATGCAAGCTTAAACATATGGTTATAGGTGGTTTTGGACTGGTTTAAAGTTGGCCTAGCTTGATTTTGTTTTCCATTTCTCCCCTACCTTCCTCTACCTTTTCACAGAACCTCTCTATCCCCATCTGAACTTTTCCAGGTGAGCCCTGAGGTCCAGACAAATCCAGTCCAGTACAGTATGTCCAGGTCACACAGTGTCCAGGACGAGGGCAGACTGTTTGATTTGGCCACTGTTTAATCTGTCTTTCCACAGGAGACGTTGAGGAGACGCCTGTCCAGGTGACTGGCTACAAACGTGTACACAGAGAGAACGCAACACTAACTGCTACTTCAGACCTGTCAATATGAATCTACTCATCTGAAAGAAAATACTCTTGCCTGCAGTAACACACACACACACACACACACACACACACACACACACACACACACATCGCCAACCGAGTGTGGTATACAATAGTGACAAACATACCATGCAGCGAAATAAAAAAACACATCAATACAAACGGCCCACAGAAACAAGCCAGCACACACATACCCTCTTTCTCCCTCCCTGTCTCTGAACTAATGAGGAATTTGTCAAGCATCTCACAACCAACACCGATGGCAAGCGGCCATGTTTGCTCTCCCTTCTCTCACGCCTCCTTCCAGCTTTACATCCTCACCTCTCAGGACCTCATGAACTGCTGCCATGTCATTGCCCTGCAGCCCCAACACCCCCCTTCCCGCCCCTTCCCCACCCCCTCAACAAATGTAACGCTCTACAAAGCTCTCTTTATTTATTGTAGGTTACTTTTCCGCTGGCATGCCATATATCTCCTATGAGAAATACCTTGTAGACAAGGAAAAGCCTGAGGAAGAAGTCAGACAGATAATAAAAAAAAGTGACCCGTGACATAGCTTGACTTCTTCTTGACCTCGCTACTTAAACGCTGATCAAAGGGGGAATACATCACGACACAAGGGGAGAGAAGAAATTCCTTACCCAAAACGTATTATATCAACACATGAGACTTTTCAAATGTGATCACTGACTGTGGGTCAAAAGTAAACGTGAGAATGAAAGAAGAATCGAGGACAAAGCTCTATTTCCCGTTGTATTTTACCTTAATGCAGTTTTTTCCCCAAATCCATACACCGAAGTAGATAAGAATCAAAGGAATAACACCAGGGGTGAAATTAGAGGGGTACTATCACATATTAAATCTTATTGCATATCCTTTGAATGTATATTATTGAACATCCCTATATTTTTCTGACTTTTGGAGGTGACTTTCACAGCCAATAAACTACATCAATTCAGCATTTTTGTGACTACTCTTTTAATTACAATTAACAATGTGTATGGAAAGAACACATCTTGATTTATTGTCTAGTTACAAATATTTTGGACCAGTGTTCCTAAAGTCTTACAGTAAAGTATATTATTTTACGAACATGTCTCCCTCTACTGTTCCTAAATGTGAACTGCAGCTTGTGGTTATCATAATCAGATCATGTTCAAAGGTGAGTGAGTATTTAAGTTAATAAAGTGAATCTCTAAAATCCTAAGAAAAGATACTGGAGAGGTGTAATATTACTCTATGTGATAAAAGCTTATACATATTTATTATTATTACTTACATACTTACATTCTTATTGCATATTTTGTAAGCGTTTGTAAAAGTTGTACTCACTGTCATCTCTTTGATGCCCATAATGTTAATGACCTTCTTCACAACTTCAGGTGGACACGGGGAACCAGCCATGATTCCTGAAAAAACAACAGACAAAAGGCTTTACAGTCCCCCTGTATCCCTGCTACCTGTGCTAAATAAGTGTGGTTTGGGTTGCTAGACATTACACACACAATTGTAAAACTAGGTATTCTCTTGACATAAGCTGGGCTAAAGATGGTTTGAGTTCAATGAACTTACTTTAGTTACTACATTATGTAACTAAATAATGCAGTTCACTATTCAAACAAATAAATTATGTAATTTTGAAGGGAATTTATATTACTCACCTGCTTCAACTGAGGACAAGTCAAACTTGGCTAAGTCAGGCTGGCCCAGCAAATCAATGAACATGGTAGGAGTGCCATAAATAAAGTTACATCTACAAGTGAAGAGTGGAAAAAATTGTTATCTCCCAGATCCAGGTAGGGTAATCACATTATAGTTCCATACAAGCGGCATTCTTAGGTAAAATTGTTTTATAGTACATGCAGATCTCATATATGGAGCCCCAATGCAGTCCTTCCTGTTTACGAAAATTTAAAAAAACTTAGACATTGATTTAACGCTGTATAGAAAACTTTAATATCTTTTCTCTGTACCAAAATTGTTTTGATCTTTTCTAACAATTATTTTTAATGTTCTGTCCACCATACATTTTCAAAACGCTGATACAGAAATATAAAAATTATAGTAGATTGAGCTAACAAAGCCTCTTTATAAAGATCTGAAATTGTTGAAGCAAAAAAAAAAAAAAGATTAAGCATATTCTTCTAACCTATCTTTATATACTAAAGGTAGCATATACTGACTGTTTGGATTGGAAACTACAGTTACTGGGTGCAAACAAAATATACGGTATTAAAGCTAGAAGAAAAAAGACATGCATATAACGTAACGTAGAGAACAGTTTACAGATACTTAATTTACAGAAATGGAAATGCACATAAGCTCTACCTTTCACTCTCCATCGCAGCCAGATTGGCGCGCCCATCATACCCTGTTGAAGGAAAGACCAGGGAGACACCATGCACAGCCATACACATACCACCACCCACTGAGCCAAAGCAATGGTAAAGGGGCACTGGTAGACAGACGCGAACATTTGGCTGCAGGGTAAATAAGCAGATGATCAGAAAAAAAGGAAGGAAATACCTATTGCATAAATTGTTATATTACACATTTTTATGTGTGAATGGTCTTCATCCTCACCCTCCAGTCATAGCCCATTCGGCAGCCAACAAAGTAAGCGTTGTTAACAATGTTGTGGTGGGAGAGGGTGGCACCTTTAGGAGCCCCTGTTGTGCCCTTGAAAACAAAATGTCAGCATTTTAGAGACCATATTGCAGTAAAAACGTTAGTCTTGCAAACCTACCTACTAGGCATTTTCCAATTCTAACTCCTGGCCTGAGGACAAGCTGAATACAGTAAGGCAACAGTTTATACATAAAATGGAAAAACCTTCCAGTCGATTAGAGCTAAACAGACCAAGAAACCTAAATAACCAGTACACAAGAACCTCAATAATCGTATAAACTGAATGTAATCCTGTTAACCATTAAATATCCTAGTTTAGCACATTCCCAGTGAATGCAGGGTCAAGTGGAAGAAGCAAAGAGACCAGGTACCGAGGTAAACTGGATATTGATGGGTTCGTCAAAAGAAAGTTTCTTCTGCAATTCCTCCAGCTGCTGAACGTACTGACTGCTTCCGGCCTGCATTACATCTTCAAAATGATACATTCCTGATTGACGGCTGTCAGTCACAATCACAGTGTGAAGGTCTGGGAGTCTGAGAGAGGGAGATAGAGACATTAAAATTAGGGCATGGTCAGGTACGAGAACGTGAATCAAACACTAACATACTACAAGTCATAAGAAAGTAATGTAATGTAATGTAATGTATAATGGATTGACAACAGTGTATTTACTTTGCACTCTTAATAGCACCAGGACGTGCAGAATCGATCTCCGGGCAGATCTGTCTCAGCATATCACAGTATTTCTGTGTCTTGAACTGGGAAGGGCACACTATGGCATTACATTGCACCTGGAAAAAGTAGATATACTGTAACCATGTTGTACAACAGTAATTTCCTCAATACGTTTCGGCAAACTTTCTCAGTTGCTTTTCACATTGATAAAGATTGCTAGTGTAACATACCTTTCTCAAGGCAAACTCCACCTCCTGCGCTTGATAGGCTGGGTTAACAGACACCTGATGAAGACAAACCAATGGAAACGTTACAAGCGTGTTAACAATTACCCAGAGAATTGCTTTTCTCAGAAAAGCTGTGGTCACGCTTACCATGATGATGCCAGCTTTAGCTGTAGCAAACTGGAATAGTAGCCACTCATATGTGTTGGGTCCCCACACACCTAGCCTGTCCCCTCTCTTCAACCCCATGGCCAGGAGCCCTGCAGCTGCTTGGTCTACCTGAGATAGCATAACAGCCCCGAAGTCATAAATAAATAGCTGACTTGAATATTAGGTATTAATGTAATCACTTGGTCAATGCCGCCAAGTCAAACAAAATGGCAGGTCAAAAAAACAAAGGTTAATTATTATTACATACAATTCATTCACAGATAAGCACATTATGATAGGCTTTAATTTATTATAAAGTAAGAAGAAGCCTATTCTAATAATCCAAAATGTTATTCTTACAGATCTGAAATCATATAATATAGGCCTAAAATACACACTTTAGTGACATAGGTATATTAGACATGCATTACAAATCCACATAATTTCATCTTTTATGAAGTTATTACATATGCACTCAAAGTCAGAAGCAGTAAATTACCGGAAGCAAGAATCATAAAAAACTTAATGGCAGCTGTATCAAGCTACTGCTGTTGGCTCTGGGTCTGAGGTTGTATTAGGCAAATCCTATCTGTGTAGGGTAAGCATTTAGCATATGACTGCACTGTAGGAAATGAAACCATGCAATAGTTCTCGTAATCCGGTGAGACACAAGGCTTAGTTAAATCAATGAGGATAAGACATAGATAAGGCTTTGTGTTCCAATGCGTAGTCATGGCATTGTAGCAGAGCGTAGTTCACACAGATTCCTATGGCAGTTCAAAGGCTACAAAGATTCCATTAGTTTGTCCCTGTGTTATCTCTGCTGAACCCCTACAGAACAAATGAAGAAGGTATAGCACGTTGAAGAGACTGCATGGTTTACGCTCAGTTGTTTTATATAGCAAATCACCCTTTTTCTTACTAGTTTGTGACTAATGACCCTTCCACTTTTAGTCTGTTCCCCCAAGCCTCCAATATGGCCAGAACAAAGCAGGACAAACAAAAAAAAACAGGATTGCGTGGACAACTTACATCCTGCTGGAACTGTGAGAAGGTTTTCCTGATGCCGTCTTGTAAGAAAACCGCAGCCTCTCTATCTGGCCAGCGCTCAGTAGTGTTCTGCAGGGCCTGCCCTACAGTGCTGCAGAGCAAGGGCCTAGACGATGTGCCGTGGACATAGCTTGTGGTGAGGGTGGGTGAACTTGGAGGACCGTCTATATGTATGGCACTAGATAGGACAAATGTGACAAGGCAAGCTGTTAGCTACAGGACAAAAGAAAACAATGGTTTTCAATGGAAGAAAACAAGCAATGGTAAATAAATTTCACAGTCAGGGAGACTTTCATACCCCATGACTTATGAGGGTACCGATAAGGAGTTGGAAAAGACTGAGTAGCAAGGGGAGGAGCCCTTTCAAAGAAGGAAAAACAAGCCTTGGCCAATGGCCAAAGGCATTCAAAAAAGTTGAAAGATGATAGCCTATTCTTCCATTTTGCAAATATGCGGTCAAACCATTATGCCCTCTTTATTTTTATCGGATACAAATTGTACAGATGTATAATTAGCTACATAGATTTTAAAAATGTTAAACTCACGGCAAAACAATTGCATGAGTTAGTTTATAAACTACAGCGGAAATTGACGTTGTAGTTAATCTGTATTACATTTTCTTGAACAAGCTTTATTTGGTATTTAATTATTTTTATGGTAGTCTAGTGAGCAGTGTCCACACAACCTGTGCAACTCACCAACTTCCTTGAGCAGGTAAACCAAGAGATCTCCACTGGCTTTGCAAAAAAATTACGTTCTTGGAAAAACATGTGTGCGATCGCAGTGAGTGAGAAGCTGAGCGCACAATTCTCGAAATCATTATGAAAGGGTCTTCCGCAGATACGCGCACAACGTACAAAAATGTATAGATCGACTATAAACGCAAATAAGGCTTAATGTCTTACTTTAACAAGTCTGCTTGCGTTGCAGGCCTTACGTTTTAGAGTGCGATGCATTAACAACTATTTATAGAAATAAGGACTGACAGTGTTTCCAATCTCTAGATAAGTGATGTGTCGTTCATGAACGATTCGTTCATTTAGAATGAATCTTTAAAATGACTCGGGAGTAACAAGTAGTTTCAAAGAGTGATTTGTTCATTTTGGTCGCGCATGCGCAGAAACACTGTTTGAGTACGGCGTTAATTTCGTTCAGCACAGGTTTAGAATAGTATAGGAAACAGAAACAAAAAATTCACCTCTCGAGAGAGCACTTTCGTGTTACTGAACGAGTTAAAGAACCAAGTCACCAAAATGATCCGATCTTCCCAACACTAGTCCAATTCAAACCAGATGGTTAAGTAATGAACGGCAGATGACCCTTGAACCTTAAGTTGGAGATTCACTGCTGACTCGGTATTAAACAACCATTTCGCACAAAACCATTTAAAACAATTACAATAAATACTTTGCTTAACTCCAAAATAATTTCTTTCAGCTTAGGTTGCTGTCAGATTTCCATATATCATATCATCAAGTAACCAAGATGCAGGCCTATTTAATTGGCCCAGCTAATTTTGACAACTTTTAAAGAAATCACATTTGTAAACAGATGATAGTTTCTGGACAAATTCGGAAATGATAGACATATTACATTTATCCATTCATAGTGTGCAATAATATAATCAAATCTATAAAGTAAATGCAACTGTATTAATTTACTTTAGATTTTAATAATTTATTAGCTTTTATCTAAAGCAATTTACAATGAGATTACGGGAAAGCCCCCCTCGTAGCAATTTAGGGTTAAGTGCCTTGCTCAAGGGCACAGTAGTGTTTTAAGGTGAACTCATAACCTTTTGGTTACCGGGTAGCAGTCCTGCCCACTACCCCACCACTATTTCATTGTATTAATTACATTTTATTAAATGTATTATACTAAATACAATAATTTATTTATAATTAGCAAAAAAAAATAAAACAAACAAACCAACATTTTTAGAATGTTGTTTCACAAAGATAATTTGTACAAAACAATACAGCTTAATATTCTTAACATTAAGCTGACTTGGATATTATCTACAGTAGGCTAATATTTACATTTAAGAAATCATGCTCAATTTCCTCTCTTGTGTAAATACAAGTGGTCTGAATACAAAGGTAATGGGCGTTTTGTATGCAGCATATCAGTCTTTTATCCAGTTTGGTTCCGCAAACAGTTCTTCTTTGAGGCGATGATAGCGGCCCTTCCTCGCCATAAGCTCCTGGTGCGTTCCCTGTTCGACTACAGTCCCATTCTCCATGAAGATGATGCGGTCAGCCTTCTCCACTGTCTCCAGTCTGTGGGCCACTATTAGCACTGTCTGGCCTGCAGAGCCAGCTAGAACCGCCTGGACCTGAGGCAGACCAGTAGGTTTTAATGCAATGTTATAACTGTTTTATAACTGTTTTTAACACGCAACATAAACAAGAATAAACAATTGTTTTGATAGTTCAACTCTGGTACAACTCTCAAACTGGTCTTTGTTCCAGTGTGTTAAGATCTGTGCAGTAATTCAGGGCAGGTTAAAGCTCTCGTACCAGATGTCAGCGCAGCTATTCCTTTCACAGGAAAAACTTAAATAAAAGTGGTAGCACCCATGTTCAGAATTGTCTTGCCAAGCTTTATCTCAGTATTTGGTCTCAGTAGTTTTTGGATGTAAGCTTTATACCCCAAGCCTAAAATAAACGAATGACTTCAAGATCCAACAAAACAGAAACCTGGCAACAAAGTTGTATGCAAATGTTCTAACAAAACAACATGAAAGCCCTGTACAGACAAACCACTTAACTCATCTAATTGTGCATTCACCTAGGATGAACTAATGTGTGCGGTTTGAAAAAAAAAAACTAGAGATCTATCTCTTTACTTCATGACCTTGCTGTTGACACATGGAATGAATCAAAGTGTAAAGACCAACAAAGGCTTGTGGTGGAGCTGAAGACTGTTTGTTTTGTGTGCTAGGCATACAGAAGGTAGATAAAGTCAGGGGAAGGCTACTACAGCTCTCTGCAGGCGTCAACCATCTTGACGTGCAAAATCAAAGTATATGTGACCACATGTTGACGAACTGGAAACAGTGGGACATACTGTATATTTATAATCTTATCTGACCTCTGTGTGACCTTAAAGCTAGTGTTCTGTCGAAAATGTAAACAATTAGAAACAGGTCCAGCGAGTTGAGCGCTGCGCCTCTGTACCAGTCCTGGCAGTTGGCTGTGAGTCCAGTTATGTAGCCACTTTAAACACATTCCTCTAGCACTCTTACTTAACCTGACCAGAACTGCTTGCATGAATGCAGCTGCCTACTTGTCGCATTTGGCACCTAAGGCTGTGATAGCAAATGACTTGCAATGCCCATCCAACCCTCTACTTGGGACTGAAGATAGCTCAATATGTTCCAAGAGGGATTTCTGTTTGTTCGTATTTCATTGTATTAAATAAATATGTAGTCTCAATTCTTGAATGAAATAACTAAATGAACTAAGGTTTAAACAGCAGATAAAATCATGAAATGCATCACATTGGCAATCATGTGATCTTTGCTATCGCATTATATTCCTGAAATGCTGTATAATCGTAAAATGCAGAGAAAGATACATGTTGGATAACCATTCATTCTTTTAGCATACTTGATTTTGCATCTTGATGTCTAGAGAGTTGGTGGCTTCATCCAGGATGAGAATCTGTGGCTCCCGGACAAGTGCCCTGGCGATGGCAATGCACTGTTTCTGTCCAATAGACAACTGGCCCCCTAGTTCTCCCACATCTACAGGAGCAACAAAAGAAGATGTAACAAATGCCGTGTGGAACTCTTGGCAAACTGAATCAAAACACAGCATTCTAAGCAAGCTTCACCCTACTACTCTGGTTTCATATACCCTTCTAAACAATAGAGAGCATAAAACACCTTGGATTGTTATTATTGTTATTATTATTATTATGCATCCATCCATGCATTAGCTATACCGCTTATCCTATGCAGGGTCGCGGGGGGCTGGAGCCTATCCCAGCCGACACAGGGCGAGAGGCGGGGTGCACCCTGGACAGATCGCCAGTCTGTCACAGGGCATTATTATTATTATAATTAAATAATAATAATATTATTATTATTATTATTATTGTTATTATTATTATTATTATTATTATTATTGTTTTAATAATAATAATAATAATAATAATAATAATAATAATGATAATAATAATAATGGATGATGTGAATGAAGACAATGCTTATATAGTTCAGACATTATATGCCTGTGGGTGCCCTGGTGGCTCACTGGGCAAGCAGGGGCCCGAGTTCAAATCTGACCTGAGGCCTTATCCTGCACGTCATACCTCTCTCTACATCTCCTCTCTTTCCTGTCTATCTTCACTGTCCTATATAATAAATAAAAAAATTATA
>JAVQIZ010046675.1:0-17731 GCA_036023535.2 Galaxias brevipinnis | reverse complement strand
CTCTTAGATCCCAGATTCAGGCATTTAACAGAATGGAAGCAGTAGTGATGTCCGTTTAGACTACAATTATCATCTCCACTTTTCACCATTTCAATGTCATTTTACTCATTAATGCCCATGTTACAGAGTGCAGATGAATTATTCTAAACTCACAGTTGGGCAAGCAAAAGTAAATACATCCCTAGGGATGTGGCTTTCATCTGCCCCTGCTTCCTCCCTTCCTATCTTCCTTACTAATTTATTTTATTTCTTCCATCCTTGCCTCTCTGTAACTTAGTCCTGTATGCATTTATATGCCTTAAGGGCCTTAAAATGTAAGTTAAACTCTACAGCGTAATATATTTAAAGCGACAAAGTCCAAATGCCCCAATTCTGAACAGACGTGTTGGGAATCATTTATAACACGGCAATCCCTTTATGTGATTTATTTCCCTAAGATGGTAAGGAGGGATTACCCAAGAATTAACAGCAACCCTTGGTGGAATGCTTGTTACCGGGCAGGCTGCTGAGCTGCCCATGGCTGCCCATATGTGATTTATCATCACCATTTGCCAGAACATTGGACTCCAAAGTCAACATTGGCTGCTGCAATGCCTAGAATAAGAACCTTGCCCATTATACAACTTAAGGAGGTAAGAGATTAACATGTTGCCCCCGAACAGCAAAGGCTCTAACGGCATTCACAATTCCAAATTACTGTGCTTACCCACTCACCTCTCACAGAATTGTTTGGGAGAGGCTGATTGCGTAGTTGCTGATGATTAGCTTTGGCCTATTTACTTCATATGTTACGGCCATCTCGTTTCGCACATGCTGGCAGATCTTGTTTAGAATACTAAGGTGCTGTGCGTCTTGAGTTGACCGCGTGATGGTTCATGCACGTTTGGTTAGATTTCACCTTCAGCCTTTTCGCTCCGTGATATTCTTGACTGAAAAACAGCCGCCACATGTTAATGTGCTGTGCTTGCGTGTCCTTCACTGTGTAGAGACAGCAGTAGCCGTTAGGCAATATGAGGTCACGTTGATAGAGGATGGGATATATTTCAGCCTCAATATCAACCTGAAAGATAAAGGGAGACTGACTCCTCAGGTCATGGCTTGACCCAGAGTCTGTGTTGAATCACAACAGTGCAAGGTGTTGCGGGTTAGTAGTATTGATTGACCAGATCGTCGGGGCAGCCCCCGACAACACCGAGCTCACACCAAACATATTTTCAAGAGTTTTCTAGAGACCTGTTCTATTTAAAGGACATATTTCTGATAGTTGCACACTAACTGACTCAACTCCTACAGGCTTTGTGGCTTGTGCCTTGTGCCTAACCCTTTGGCAATGTTTGGGTTTTCATTTTTTTCTTGTGTGTTGGGTGTGACCTCCTGGTTCTTACTGTTCTTCGATTACTGAAAATGTTGGCTGGCCTAACCTTTAAACTAGAGAGCAGCGACATAAACTCTGACACTGATTACACGACATTTAACGTCAATAGCCTTTGTGAGGGAAGTGTCATTGTTCAGATGTATTTCCTGTAGATCAGGAGAACCAGAACCGAAAGCCTGAAAAGGAAGATGGAGCACTAGTCTTCTGGGGGTCATGCTTTAGTTGACATAAGGACAGAGCACAATCTGCATCGACGTCGCTTGCTAAATGTGCTTTCCTACCAAGGTGAGAAGCTTGTCCTTCTGGATTGTCCTAGTTACAGCTGGTCTCACCGTGTCGGCTTGTGGCTGTATTTAGCCACAGAAACTGACATGTCTGACCTCTGTCATTGAAACACACAAGCTGGATAATCTGGTGATACACTCCTGTTTGTCTAATCCCAGCTCAGTCTTCTAAAGATTAGCACTGAAGAAATCAACTACATGCCAGTCTAAGAAATTACACATTGTATCTGCTAAATACTATGTTTCTCTCTGCACTGCTTTTATTAATAAACAGCACAACACTATCTGATTTTATATGGCCGCCGGTACCAGTGGCTTTGAAATATTAATTAAGCCATCCTTATTTTTCTCAAACGCTCTTGTTAGATAAAGATTTACCCATGATACACCCAGTGGTGTATAGCAAAAGGTTTCCTAGGAAAAGTAAACATAGTTTACAAGCTTCGTTTTGGTGGGAATGCACAAAATAAGTGATCCACTTCAGAAAACAAATACATTGTGTAGGAGGGTAGAACTGAATCAGGACCCACATGCCAATCTAAAAGGTTGCATCATTTCAGAGATTTTCCTCACATGGCAGTGGAAAGCATTCTCTTTGCACAAAGACTTTGGGCCTCTTTCAGAATGTAAAAGATAGACAATACAATAAAGAAGCTTATTGTGGGCTGCTGATGTTGCTCATGCTGACCTTGGAAGTGTAGACAATAAACACTATCTTCTAATTGCATTTGTTCATTTTTGTATAGTGATTAAAATAACTTAGGGCAACACATTTCTTTGTCAGTGAGAAATATGATTTGGCTAAAATGTTTGGCACAGAAGTTGTTCTAAAGATGTACCATGATATCATGTTTCTAACCCCTGAGACATTTTGAGCACTTGGGTTACTACTGAATGAAATCTGTCAAAAATAGATAAAACCATTATCGTAAACACCATAACATACTATTTAAACTAACATGACTTATTCAGTATGTAGTTTCAATATCAATCAATTGTAGATGTGGCACTCAAAGAAATTAGGTGCTTTTCAAAAATAGATTACAAACTACAACAGATTATCTTACTTTGTTACTTTGATATTACATAAAAAAGTCAGAATAAGACACATCTTAAAATCCTTTAAGCGAGGATTGGCTTAGTAATTATAAAAAGACGATTTAAATATGTATGAACCTGACACATTATTAAAAGACTTAACTAAAGTTAAATTGCACCTTGGCCTGTACTGATGAGAAGTCTGAATTTGTTTGGATTGATAAAGCCTCACTCTATATTCACATTTCTTTAGATGTTTTCAGTTTGCTAAAGGGAGTGATATTTCTTTGACTCATGTCCAGAATATTGGCCTGTCCAATACACCTACTCCTGATGATCGGTCTCATGTTCTTTCATATGCCATCATTTTAGGTAGATCAAGGTTTAGAGATGTTTTCATAGTATTATTTTAAAATCTATGAAAATTCGGTTGTAGCATTCTCCGTCCTGCCATGTGGCAGTAGGACAGTACAGCGTCTACGTGGAGCGGTACCGTTCCCTACCATGTCACGGTCCACAAGGCCCGCCTCGGTACGCTATGCTGTCCTGTATTGTGCATCGTCAATGGCCAGTTGTTCAATGTTGTTGCCTAGACACAAGTTGGTATTTTAATGTATATTTAAGGAGAAGAGCTTTCAATGTTTACAATTTCCTCCTAATGAAGACATTCTTGCATAACCAAAATGTACACTAAGTTATTGCTGTTGTCTTTGCTAAATAATACATAGCAGTTGAGCAATTTTCTTTTGGGCTAAGCTGAAATCAACCAACATGCATTAACAGAATGCCTAATAAGAATGTGTTCTGCATTGCAGCAGAACAATCCACAAAACACAAAATACACGTTGCAAACATATCTGAAGGCATTGTTTCACATTAATAATTTTGGTCAAATATTGGAAATACATTTCAGGATGTCTGATATGTTGTCCATCCCTCACAGTTGTAATTTAAGACTTCCCAATTACCGGAAAAAAAAGCTGGCATTTTCTTACGCTCCTCAAACTAAATTGTCAGAAGTCAGATTTTCTGTGCCATTTTTTAAAATCATGTAATTTAAATACATTATGTTGACAGTGGTTAGGTTTTGAAACTTTTCAAGAATTAGCTTAATTATTAGTTGTATCTAATGGTATGTTATGTGTATTTCCATGTGTTTCTTTTCGAGGACATGGAAATGTAATCCAGAGTGATCACACCTCTGCTTAAGGACATTCAACCGTCATAAATTTTTCCTATCTTAGACATCTTAAAAAAACTTGTCCAATAGAGTTCTTACTTCAAAATATACAGTATATGATGTTACAGTATCCTATATGCCAAATTCCAAAATGAGCTCTTCAGAAAACAAATTTTAGAATTTGGGAAGAGAGCAGATATGTCATTGGGGTTTTCAAGTGGGCACCTGCCATCACGGATGTTCTGTTAAGTTGAGCCCGCGACACCTCCAGAAGGCTTAACAATGAGCAATGACATCTCAAAGCCACTCCCCTCTATATCAGCTCCAGGCACGGCCAGATACTCAAAAAGAAGTACCCTATTACCCTCTTACTGTAATATGAATTATTTAATGGTTTTGCTTCCACATCACAAATATCCTAGTTGAATTTCATCCTCAGCACAGCACCCAGACAGTGCATTGATTGATTTATTGATTGTTTATATCACAATTTCAGGACCCAATGTAATATGGCACAGTAAAAAAAAATTATGTTTCTTTGAAAAGCATCTCTCAAAAAACAAGGTTGTGGTTTGAATATTGCATAACACCTGAGTATGGACTTAGTTGTAAAGGAGAGATAAAGACACTGTGGCAATACAATGGGGCCACAACATGCTAAGGTAGTACCCTGCTTACAAAGCAAACCACAGTGTGAAAAAAAATATACATTTGTATTTTTTTTATGGTATTTATTACATCCAAATAAATACCTATCCTTTATTTTTTCATTACCTGCAAAGGAAATAATGTCATAACATTTTTGGGGAGGGATAAAGAATGAGCACAATTACATCAGATTCCCTTGACTAGTGGGACAGATTGTCCGGAAGGCAACTCAAAGACAGTTTTATCAACATTTGTCCAGAATCGTATTGGGGAATAAAAGTGTAAAGGAGCAGTTAACTATTTTAGATGTTTTAAATCTGTTTGGACTACTCACTTATCCTCTTTTAGCTACATTGCTAACAGTGTACTTGAAACCTATTACTGATAGTTTAGCATGGGACACTTCTATGTTAAAAACCCTTGTGCCCACCTATCACTCATACTGTAGGTTCCTAGTCATCTATTAGCATTGCAGCTCAGATAAATGTAAATATGGTAATACATATACAAAAGTTAACTACTTTTTTTTTAAGATTAAATGACAATGAGTTAATTGATGTCTGTCTGATTTTCTCTTACGGTACATTACAAAATTGTACAATGTCACATTTCGTGTATTGCACGACTCTGGTTCTGTATATCCAAGAATTTTATTTAAAAAGTCAAAAATAGAAAAGTCTATATTTTATAACGTTTTACAAATTCACTGCAATGGATTGTGTTTACACCACACATTCTACTGAAATAATAATTTTCCCATAATAAACAAGATTATGAATAAAGGTTTTGTTTTCAATTTCCCTCGTAGTCTAACACACGCATTTTATTTTGACTGAGTAAAATAATCAGTGGTTGTTGGAAAAGAGATTAGATTTGTCCGTACTTTGAAAAGATTCATATGGCTTGACCTACTTCTATAATTATGCTTCTTGTTTTTATTAGCTGGTGTTCCATCAATCATTGAAAGTGCAGTGGGTCTATTAGGAGTGATCCCTCTTGACTGTGCTTTTCTACTCACACAATTTCCTTTGTTTACCCATCATTCAGAATAGGACCACAGCCAATTGACACAACGTCATTCTTGCCTTGTGTGCAAATAGAAATAAATAAGGAGGAAAAGAGCATATACTACGTTCGTGATTTTGGTTTTTGGGTTGTGAGTATTTCATGGGGGCTTTTTTCCTGGTACGTGGAATTGCTAGTTTAAAATGTTGGAATCAAGGTGTTTTTATTTATGTATTCCATTTCATTTGCTTTCCTCATAGACGTTATTACCTCCATTATGTGCATTGACTACTGACAATTTTTGTTACATAATAATTATTTTAGCATGTTGTTTCTCTTTTTGTGCTATGCTTACTTCCATGTCTCATGAAGATCAAGTCTCTTGAATTCATTATTTTGATAAAGTGCTCACTTAGTATGTGTAAATATAGACCTGCAATTACAATGAACCATTGTACAAGAAAAGTATAGGTCTTTGCGATTTTACCTATTATTTAATTACTCAAGGATTCACTCTTCAATGAAGAAAAAGTGATTTTGCAGAGTGAGCTGTTCTTTTGGTTTGGAAAGTGCCCAGTTTTAACAGTATTTGCAGTAACAGAGCAAAAACAATCCTACATAAATGTTTAATGGTCGAAAGCGGAATAACCTTCATTGTGTTCAGCAGACATAAATTAGAAAGGTTACGGGTGGTAAACATATTATTTATTCTGGACTGGTGATGTGTGTCTTCCAAACTCAGCGGCGCCTGCTGAGTTTGCCATTTGTCCATGTCCTCAGAATGTCCCACGCACACCCACCAAACCAGCATCTTGAAATTAGATTCACTCGACTGCATAATCCCTCAGTCCTGCTTAGCTGTGATTAATTGACAAAATGTTACTTATGGAGGGACGAGCTCCTATCACCCACATCCATTTTTTTTGTCTCCATGGTCACACTGGTCCTCAGCCATTCAAAGAGTCAAAATAACTCACAAGTTCATTGGTTGCCATCTAATGTGTTTTGTAATCTGAATATGGTTGAAGGGTTTTTTGACGATTAGCCTCTGGTGTAATGATTTAAATACCTGTCATTAGAAACCCCACAGAGAAATGAACGTCACACAGAGAAATGGCCTTTAGATCAATAGAAAAGCATCTGTCAAAGTCTCTCAAAGCACGCCACTGGAGATGGCTGTTATACTCACAGGCATAGCAGTCAAATGTGATTTGGGCCTGGTGACCCATCGTCAATAAGCCATCGGTTAACTAACGCTCAATATCCATTAAGACAGATACATGGAAATAGTGTACCCAAAGTTACAATGTATATTGAATTTTTGGGGGTCTAATTAGTATAACACGGTTTTTTTATATACTTTTTACCTACTAAGCAAGGCATGGAAGAGCTACATTATAATAATATGCAGTACATTTAGGCTGGTCTTGGACTAAGACAGGATTGGACATTATTTCCTGTGTTTCAGACCCAAAGGCTCTCTGTCAGTTTCCATGCTCTCGCAAGAAAGACAAAATATTCTACAATTCCGAAGACAACAGAAGACAATATCTGTTATCATTGATACAATAGTACACCAGAATTGCGCTCATCTACAATTTTTGAAGGGTTTCCAAAAATTGCAGGCCAGGTATTAGGAGGTGAAGCATAGACATTCCTGCAGCTAGAGAGATCGAGGTCGGGATGATGGATTAGTGAGGCAATACATTGAGGGTCCAGCGACATCTCTCAGCCTCCTCCTCCTCCTCCTCCTCCTCCTCCAGTATGTCAATGACCCCCATCTTCCTGTGTCTCATATTGGTCTTAGCCCTCGTCACCAAAGTCCTTATTTAGTCTCTGAAGCTCCACCCCCTCCATTCCACACTTTGCGTTGTCCTCAGCCCTCTTCCCCGTGTCTAGTCCACCTATCTTGTGGCAGAACACTTAGAAGTAGCACTCTCTCTAGCTCTCCAATTTGCCGTGGTCCTGAAGGGCCTCTTTCTTTCTCTCTCTCTCACTGCCCATCTCCTTTACCTCCCACCTCCAGCCGTCTCTTTCACTGCTCTGTTCATTATTCATTAAGTTTCCCTTTGGATCCGGAGTCAAAGCATAGCTGAATTCAGAGGATGACTCTTCAGCTAGCCCTAGGGGTGCGTTTTTGTGGGTGTGTTTGTGTGTGTGTGTGTGTGTGTGTGTGCTCAACTGCGGGCAGTTACATGCGTCTGTTTGTCTGAGTCAGTGAGTATGCATCTTACACTAACGACTGTAGAGGTTCACTTATTATGATTACTGTTATTACGATAGAAATAGAATCAAAGGTTCAAACGTGTGAGAATTTTTTTTTACTCACAGACATCTTGTGTGTTTGAGGACAAGTCCGTGTGAAATAGAGAGCGAGACAGAGAGAGAGAGAGAAGGGGGAGAGAGGCTGGGGCAAGCCTGATAGACATGTATTGTGCTTAAAACCAGCCAATCAGAGCTCCTTCTCTCTGTGAGCTGCTGCAGCTAGAGCACCGCAGCCAGGCAGGATTGGAGGATGGCTCAGAGAGCTCACACACACTCGCTCACTCATTCCATTACGTGCAACACACTGGTGTGTGTACGCAGAGAAAGAGTAGAGAGAGAGAGAGAGAGAGAGAGAGAAAGAAAGAGAGAGACAGAGAAATCTCACTACTAGCGGAGCACCAGTCACCGTCAGCGAGCGCCAGAGAAATGAGGATTGTACTGAAACTCCTGCACTTTGTTCTAAATCCAAGAGCTGTGATGTCTGTCAAAGGGATTCTCAGCAGGTAGGGGTAAAGTCTGGCTGGGTGCATGTGGTCGGTCTGATACGGCAAGTTTGGGGTATTTGTTGTTGTCCGCATGTGTTTGTGCATACGTGTGTGTTTGCGTGTGTGTGTGTGTGTGTGAGAGAGAGAGAGAGACAGGTGATTATGCATGGCTATCTTTGAATGTACCACACATGTACTGTATACGCAAGAGAGATGTTTGCGGTTCTCAGGAGTGCTTTAGGTGCTCTCCTAATCTATATGTGTCTCCTACGGTGGGGTGCACACTGCAAAGCCCTAGCAGAGTTTGGACGGGTTGCCATGAGGGAGCAGGTTTGGGTATACCTGATCTATCTGATATGTGCACCACTTCTGGAGCCAGACAAAAACGCACATACACTGCAGGAAACAAGAGTCTAGTCATTGATTATGTTCATTTAATAGCCTCAGCTTCAGATTTCAACCCTCTACAGAATACGAAATAAAATCCTGTACTGTAACTGCGTGCCATAAGAAGAGCATCTCTAAGATATTTTAGAAAAAAAGTGCTTTGGAGGTTATGAGGAAAATGTGGGAGCAAAGCAGTTGAGATGTTCTTGAGCTTACCTTGAAAAGATTTGTGGTAATGTATGTATTGATGTTGGGTGATCTTTCTAAAGAGGTCCTCAAGCTTTTATTAGGTGATGTCAATGTTAAAAGTAAGCTTTCTAGCAAACACTGGGGCATTTATTTCCACTGCTGCAGCTAGGCAAAACTGTGCTACTGCTATGGTCTGTGTATTTATTTTTATGTTTTAAAGTATCAGACAAACACACACAGCAAAAAGCATTATCAACACATTTGACATTTTAATACTATTTTCATTGCAAACTATTTTGGTCAACTTTGGTCAATATTAGTGAAAGTATGGGCATCGTATAAAACATGCACAATATTTGTTGATGACAGCCATTAGTGAAATGCTTACATTACAATACAGGTTTGATGAAAAGTGTATTTTAGGCTAGGTGCAAAGTGCTATCATCGCAGAATATTTTTTCTACTACAGATTGTGCCTTTTGTTCAGTAAAAAAAAGACTGACTTTGCATGAAATGGTCTAGGGGCCATTTGGGGGAGATAAATCTAGTGTCATGCTGGATTTTAACTTTAATAAGTTTCACTCAGTCCCCCCAAATCAATTCTAATATAACGTGTGCTTGCATACAGTAAAAGTCAAACGAAATGTGATGAAAAATGAAATATGACAGACCTTTTTTACCCAACTTCTTCTAAATTGCTAATTTTGCACTATATTAAATGCATAGGAGGCCCACCTCAGAGAAAGCTAGCTTGGCAAATATTCACCTGGTTTTCTTCATGATCCATATTATAAATCTAAGTAAACTCAACTTTTGGGAGTAAGGGACGTGTTCTTGAAACAGTGAGCAATTGAGGAAGGACGCCATAGCTAGTGTCAGCTCAGCCACGATAAATGCCTTTTTGAGAGAGATGTGGTGAACAACTTAATTTAGCCCTTAAGAGTAACAACTTCATTTGGCTGTCACCCACACAAACCAGCACCTGACCTCACACACCTATGACGACTTAACTCCCTGCTCTCTTAAAACGGATAGCAGCATTCTGTGTACAGTCTATGGGAAGCTAATTGTTTCCATTGGCTTCCTAACGGTACATTTTCGCTTTGGTAAAACGTATAATGTTTAGGGGGATTCAAGGGACATGCATGGCTGTTAGTAACATAACCCTGTAAGACCTCAAAGCTTTTATTGAAAACCTGTCACCTAGGACATCTGTGAACTTCATTTCAGGAAATGTCAATACCTGATATAATTTATGGAATAGGGAGTGTGAGAAAGACTTGTACTGGACACTTGAAAAACCTTGTGAGGTAATCGTTGAGTGTACATTTTTGTAATGATAACTTAACACAGCTATCGCTAATAAATAAATGTCGAAAATGGAGTTGAGAATGGAGGTTATGATTGGCTACATATCATTCTCACGTCTTCTTGGGAGACTTAATTCCTCCTCTCATTTCACAGTATTTGCTCAGAGACCTATTTTCCTTTCTAAAGAGCTGTTCAGGGGAATCATCATTAAGTAATCTACGCTTGTTTCTAGTGGGAACCCCGGGGCTGCCTCGCAGTATATCATTTCGTTCTCCTCATAACTGAGATGCCTTTCGGATACGTTGGACCTTCCTCTCCCCAAAAACGCAGAGTGTTCAGTTCAAACGGTTCACAATCACTTTCCTCCTTCACTCCTTTTCTACAAAAGCAGAAGATAAACAAAGGTTCCACCCACAATATTTAGCAGCGTACATGTTGTATAGCCCAACTGTTTTTACAGAAGGAACTCGACAACTGTACAAGACAGTCAGTCACTTGTGGGCAGTGGTGTGCAAAGAGGGGCTGTGATGTGTCTCGCAGATAAAGCATCGGTGTGTTGTGCAGCGTGCCTGTCAGCCCCGCTCGCACTTCACGTGCGACGGCGAGACGGGGCAATGTGAGAGAGATGCTAATTGGTCCGCGCCAACGCCTTGTGGAGAGAGCAGGAGAAATGGAGAGGTAGACGGACAGGGCGTCGCTATCGATTCGCAGATCTGAGGTGGATGAGAAGGGAGCCTCAGGCCGCTGTCCACACATTAACCACACACCGTACTCCCTCTTGCCTAGCCACCTTTAATCTAACCTCCAACAAACGCACACACACACGCGCGCGCACACACACGACACGCACAGACACGTCACCAGCATGGCACACCGCAGTCTCCTCCAGCGCCCTTGCTGTTATCAGTAGTAAGAGACAACATATTTGTCTGTTGTCATTTCTCTAACCCCCCTAGCCTCAATGGGCACTTGAGGAACAGCGAGGAGACGGCCTCTGGAACCCAACACCTTTCTTTCTGCACTCTCTGCCGCTCCTGGGAATCTACCTGGCAGACGGGCTGACTTATCTGGGTATGAAATGCAAATGAATAGCCCCAGACTCTACTTTAAGGACAAGAGAAGAGAGGTCCCCTTTCTCTATAAAACCGAGTTGCGCCGTGCGTTTAGCATGTGTGAAATGGTGGCGGCTGCCAAACTTGAGTAGCCTCACCAAGAGTTTCAGCTTCCCAGACGTGAAAAGAATTCATCGCTGCAGGTGATATGAATACATTACCGGCCCGCTTTCACCCCTCTGTTATTTTTGCCCTGGTTTGTCTGATGGGCTAATCTGGGCAAGGCTACTCTGCGTTGTGCAGAGAGGCACTGCGCTAATAGCTCCACAATGAGCACAGTGATCTTCAAGTTGTCAATGTGAATGTTTTCCCTTTCGTCTTCCCGGCACACCCACATAATGATGCCAGACCCTTGTCTATGTTCTGCAGTGCAGCAGTAAAAGTGGAAAGGGTGAGAGAAAAGAGAGGGAGAGAGAGAGAGAGCGATGAGAATGATGAGACTTGAAAGTAAATAGTGTATTTTTTCCCTGCAGTGGCCAGCAGATGGGTGCTGTCTGCATCATCCTGGCACTCCCAGTGTATGAAGAGAACTCCAGAATCCAGCTATTAAACACACAACAGATGGGACTTTTCCGTCTTCCACGCAGCTCTCATTAAGAAGCCAAGCCACATATACGAGGGTTGAGGAGTACACGGATGCTTTTCTAATTTGCCACCAACCCCTCCAAAAAATGCCTCGTTCACAGATATAATTAAGCCTGTTTAATTTGGCATGTAAACACAGGGAAATGAGACCATCAGAGGGCTTATTCTTCGAAGAGCATTTATCTGTGACTGAACTGCAGGATGGGGGGGCGGTGGTTCTCCTGTTGGGACGTGAGGTAATCAAGGCGGATGCAAGGTTAGGACAGATAGAGTTTGGAGAGTGATCGAGGACAAGGTGTTGTTGACTTTGGACGAGGTGGTAGGAGGGAGTAACTGACACGTACAGTCCTGCCCACCCGTCTTCATGGGAGTCATTACTGCAACGTAATTACCTGCAAGCTTAATCTGTGTTTAAAACCTGCTGCCGCCTCTCTTTTAATTACCCACAAGTGTTAGAAAAGATTGAGATGCTTTGTGTTGTGACAGTGAGCGTGTGTGGGTACACACACTTTTTTGGACCACTAATTGTAGCCTCTGAGTGTCCCTATTTCAGTATTCCCTCGAACGTTTACACAAAGAGGCTTTGACTAGTGTGATGCTGCTCGTTGGGCTAATCCTTTCCTTATTTTCTACCACATTCATTTTTAACCTTTCTCAAACAGCCGTTTGTATTGCCACAAGTTGACAGACAAAAGCTGATAGCAGCAGTGGGATCAGTTCTTAAAAGAAGTCAAACACTTTCCTTTTAGATCTCAAGTTGACAGCAAGAAAACGAGAGTGAATCGTCGCCTGCAGTCGGTTATAATTACCGCATGATGCAGATCTGTTTTCCTTCAACCGTCCTCCTTGATTGGGAGCCGAACCCCAAACCATCACTTTTTCCAGGTGCTTAGCTGTCGGCACTGTCACATGCACCCTAAAGTGAATCAGGAAGTAGCATTCACACACT
Organism: Galaxias brevipinnis; assembly: GCA_036023535.2. Classification (NCBI taxonomy): domain Eukaryota; kingdom Metazoa; phylum Chordata; class Actinopteri; order Galaxiiformes; family Galaxiidae; genus Galaxias; species Galaxias brevipinnis. The sequence continues at coordinate 4,918 of JAVQIZ010046675.1, read as the reverse complement.
TGCCAAAAAGCGCTTGAATAGTATGAAATGTGTATGAATAATCATTAAATCCCTTCTTTCCCTTCATATGGTTATATGAAGCGGATAACTAAATATATAATTGTCTTCCTGTGAAAGCGATATACGTCTACTGAAGAATACACACATATTGAAATCTAAATTGACACCACTAGATTACCTACAGTGCAGTCGGAAAGTATTCAGAACACTTTACCTTTTCCAAATTTTTATATGTTATAGCCGTCTTCCAAATATGATCATTTAAATTTTTTTCTCATCAGTATCCACATCCACACATGAGATATTTCCACAACTTGATTGGAGTCCACCTGGGATAAATTCAATGGATTGGACATGATTTGGAGAGGCACACACTTGTCTATATAACATCCGCAGTTGACAGTGCAACAGAGTAGAAACAAAGCCATCAAGTCAAAGGAATTGTTTGTATACCTCTGAGACAGGATTTTGTCGAGGCCCAGATCTGGGGAAGGATACCAAAAAAATTCTGCATCATTCAATGTCCTGAAAAACACAGTGACCTCCATCTTTCTTAAATGGAAGAAGTTCGGAACCAATCAGCTGGCCGACCGACCAAACTGAGCAATCGGGGGAGGGGGGCTTTAGTCAGCCAGGTGACCAAGAACCGGATGGTCATTCTGACAGAGCTCAAGAGTTCCTCTGTGGAGATGGGAGAACCTTCCAGAAGGACAACCATCTCTGCAAAACTCCACCGATCAGGTCTTTATGGAAAAGTAGCCAGATGGAAGCCACTCAATTACCATGAAGGACTCTAATACCATGAAAAACAAGATTGTCTGGTCTGATGAAACCAAGATTCTCCAGCTCTTTGACCTGACTGCCAAGCGTCACGCACAGAGAAAACCAGGCACCTCTCATCGCCTGGCCAATTCCATCCCTATGGTGAAGCGTGGTGGTGGCAGGCTGGCAGCATCATGCAATGGGGATGTTTTTCAGCTGTTGAAACTGGGAGACTAGTCAGGATTGAGGGAAAGATGAACAGAGCGAAGTGCAGAAATCTTTGATGAAAACCTGCTTCAGACTGCTCAGGACCTCAGATTGGGGCGAAGGTTCATCTTCCAATAAGACAACAACCCTAAGCACACAGCCAAGTCAACACAAGAGCAGCTTCGGGACCAGTCTGTGAATGTCCCGAACTTGAACCTGATCGAAGATCTTTAGAGAGACTTGAAAACAGCTATGCATCAACACTCCCCATGGAATTTGAGAGTGTTTTGGAGGATCTTCAGAGAAAAATGGGAGAAATTCCCTCAAAACAGGTGTGCCAAGCTTGGTGCATCATACATGAGAAGATTTGAGACTGTAATTGCTGAACAAAAGTGGGTTCTGGGTTTTGAGGATGATATTATGGGGTATTGTGAGTAGATTGATTAGAAGAAAAATTTATTTGATACATTTTAACATAAGGTTGTAACGTAACGTGGTGGAAAAAGGGAAGGGGTCTGAAAACTTTGGAATGCACTGCATCACCCAGACTCACTGTTGGTTAGAAAGAATAAAGGTCATAACCACCGTTCCTTCAAGACCAGTGCTTAATTTATTACTCTGTCCTTATGTGCTTGTGTGTGAAAGAGAGAGGGGGTATATAGAGAGAGAGACAGTGTAGACAAATTGTAGGCAACATAACATGTCTTATCCAACTATTTTGTATCCTGGCTTTTGCAAACTGACCCACAACTGACCCCAAGGAATAAGGTTTTCACAAATGAGAATGTGTCCATGCCAGTACCTCAAGGTAAATATCCAATCCAGTCGGAAATGATGAATTGCTTATATTTGACAAAAAAAATATAGCTTCACCTAGCAACATCATACAGCTTAGTAAGATAAGGGATGATATATATCATCGGCACACAACACAGTGCACCAAACTATCTTCAAAATGATGGTGAAGGAGATAGAGGTCGGTAGTCTATTATTGTCAGGTCTGTGAGTGTGCACATGCAGGTCCCCTGATGCAGATCAGCTGGTTCCCTCAAACCAGCAGGCGGTTTTCAACTCCTTTGAAAAGCATACAGAGAAAACATAAGATAGTCAAAACGTTCAGGTATATCCTGTTGCTGTCACTTCTGATATCATTTTGCTTAATTTTCTCCTCATCCTTTATATACCAACCTCTGGGTCAGTTAAAACAGCTACCAGATGACTTGTTTATTAACCAGGGTGAATAGATGTATGTTCTTCACTTAATTTTCCTGTAGAAGTGAGGACTTTGGCAGCAAAAGGTTAAGCACAAACCATATAGTATTACGCTGGTTGTTAATAGTGTTATTTTCTTTTGAAAAAAGGGTAACGTGTAAACACAGACATTTAGAAAAGCGAGGTGAGAAGTCAAGTGACCTTTTTTCAGGGGGTTCTTTGTCCGACTGGCCCTCTCTCCATTGTGTAGACAGAACAGCAGAGCAGTGATATGTGTTTGACCCATCTGAACACTCCTCTATCTGGTGTTTGACATCAGCAGGCTGGCACTGTGAAATTCAATGCAGTGGGTGTGCACTCGGCAGGTACCAAAACATTAGCTGTAAGCAGCAGGAGACAGGGCTCTCACCCTCACTTCTCTCACCTCCCAACGTGCACTAGCTCTGTTTCTCTAGAAGACAAACTCTATATATTTGACTTACACACACACATACACTTTGTTCATGCAGTTATTACCAGTTTTCATGCATTTATGACAAGTAGGCTAGACTACTGTAATCGTCTTATCTCGGGTTTTCCTAAAAAACACTTAGATGACTGCAGATTGTTCAGAATGCTGCTGCTAGACTATTTACAAATACCCAAAAATGTGAGCTTATAACACCAATTCTCCAATCACTACACTGTCTCTCTCTCTCTCTCTCTCTCTCTCTCTCTCTCTCTCTCTCTCTCTCAGATAATTGATAAATACTGTTACTCACGTTGAAGTTACTTAATACTTTTGGGGCCAAAATACATTACTGGCATGCTAGTACAATATAAACCTCACAGACCCCTCAGGTCATCTGGAACCAGCCTCTTAACCGTTCCCAGAGTTAAAACTCAAAAAGCTGAGGCAGCATGAACCGTGCAACAAATAGCTGGAACCAATTTCAAGAAGATCTGACTTGCTCACTACTTTTAAATCTAGATAAAAAAAATGCTCAAATGTTTTTTTGCTGAAATGTTCCTTCGTGGCAATTGCATTTTGTCTTATTACAATTGTTTTTATTTATTTGTTAGTCTTGTATTTCTTCCGTGTATGTTTCTGCTTGCTTAATGTAAAGTACATTGAATTGCCTATGGGTATGAAATGTGCTATACAAATACACACACACACACACACACACACCATATACAGTATATCTTTCTCCCATTTACTTTCTAACTCTCCTTCTCTCTCCATCTCCCTCACTACCTCTTGTTCTTTCCCTCTCCATTTGTTTTGCTTAGCAAATGATTCCTCTTCACTTTAATCCCATAATGTGAATGAATGTGTTTCTTATTATGACTTGCATAACACTATAACTTGTAGAAATGTATCTGATCTATATTGTCAGAAACCGACCATAAGAAACACCCCACATACTATTGACAGAGCCAGCTGCTGTTGATTTCATGGCTCTCTGAAATGTGTTTTACTTACAATCAGCATGATAATCACACAATTAGAACACTGATTGAAGAGGCACCCAGGAGGTGCCAAAGTGAATCGGCTGGAAATTAAATACTCATAATGATGCTTGCACCCTACATACAGGTAGCTAGACTTTTAAATAACAGACTGATACTCATTTTGAGGTAACTCACGATGAAGATATTGAATTTGAGGAAATGTATAGAATTCATTATTTTGTTTTTAGGCTTTAATCATCACTGAACTACACAACCAATAACTAACAAAGTAATAATTAATAATCCTGTGGATATAAATTGGGTATGCTTCTTCTAGCTTGGGTGCAGTGACATCAAGATGGGTGCTTTGAAGGAATCTGTCTGTAAACATATGACACCTGTGACAGATTAGGGACGTTGAAAGTTTGATCGGATGTAACCAGCGCTGCCCTAATCCATGTTGATGCGGAACTGCAAGTTCCCTTCCCCCTAAGTGGGATGGGGTGGTACGAGGTATCAAACATGAGGCCTGCTAAGGAACATCACAAAACGACTGAGCAGCATATTTAGCATGTTGAGATATTTGAAACATGGGGATTAGTCATGGATTCCAAGCATATTTTAATCCATATTTTGAAAAAAGGATTCTGCGATTATCCTTCACAGAGTGTGACAGACTGTTGTTAGAGTATTAATACCCTCATACTCACATTCTACCATGTGACAACACTACATTGCTCTTTGCAAAGTAATTGGTTTTGACGTTTGTCACTTTACGTCCAGGTAAATGTGTGTCTCTTAATAGTCACTACCTGAGGTCTATATGTTCCATGGTGCCTTTGAGGGTAATCTGTTAGGCTGCACAGAGCTATAGATTTCCAGAAAAAAAAAATGTGTTTGACCTGTATTATTGCAGTTGATTTGCTTTTGTCTTAAAGTTGGACAACCAAGGGATCATCGAAATAACCTTAATAATTAATTAGTCAGCACAGTGGCTCGGTGGTTAACACTGTTGCCTCACAACAAGAAGGTCCTGGGTTCAATCCCAACCTGACCCAAGGGCCTTTCTGTGTGGAGTTTGCGTGTTCTCCCCGTGTTTGTGTGGGTTTCATCCGGGTACTCCGGTTTCCTCCCACAGTCCAAAAACATGCAGGTTAATTTGTGACTCTAACTTGCCAGTCGGTGTGAATGTGAGTGTGAGTTGTTGTCTGTCCCTATGTGTCAGCCCTGTGATAGACTGGCGACCTGTCCAGGGTGTACCCCGCCTCTCGCCCTGTGTCGGCTGGGATAGGCTCCAGCCCCC
>JAVQIZ010046674.1:0-17340 GCA_036023535.2 Galaxias brevipinnis | reverse complement strand
GATAGTCCCATAAAATCAATACAAGTTTTTTTATTTTCACCTTTTCAGAATATAATATGTGAAATTCACAACAAGGGTACTGGTCCAGGTCTTTTTGGAAGTGGCTTCTCCAGAGAAGTTAATTTTAAAGAGAGAAAGAGAGTGAGTCCTTGGGAATGGGTATGAATAGACATCATATCAGTTTAGTCTGTCGTTTTCACCCTCCATTTTAATTTTTCTTGGCACTGTTCCTTTGGTATGTTATTTTAGGAAAGTGGGGCCTATGGATTTTATCATAGGTTTTTTTAATCACATGAAGTCATTTGAGTTTTCTTCTTATCTGAAATATATGAACCTTCTCCCTAAAATAATCAGATGATCTATGGAAAAACATACAAATACATTTTTTTATAAACAAGGTGATATCCATAAGCCTGTAACATAATACCAGCGGACTACTTTGGAGTTTTGGAATACATTATATTAAATATTATATAATGCAATGATTATTGATTGTTATTGACATACCTTTCTGCCACAGCGAATTTGAAATGTTCAGCTTTCATGAGTGGCAGTCAGAAAGCAGACAGAGATAGGAATGAATGTGAATATTTGCTATGATTTGAAAAACAACAAACCATATTCTATACAACCACTACACCACCACCATCAGCACCACGCTTTTTACCCACAATGCCTCCCTTAATCTCAAACCATTTCCTGTGGCTTCCCCCAATGTCACATCTCTCTATCTTGGTACATTTCAATCGCACTGCATTTCCTTTTCCTCCTAATCTCTCCTTCCATCTCCTAGCAGTGGTATTACCCCAGCGCTGGCGCTGCGGGAGTGTCATTTTGGTCCGTTTTTTTTTTGTTCTTCCTCTCTTGCCTGTCTGTAAGTGGCTGTTCCTCCTTCCCACAGAACCAATCATCAGCTTCCAGGTCTTTGTCCCGGTGTCCCTCTTGGTGAGGCATGCCTCAGGATCTGCCATCAATTTTACAGCACTTTCATTGTAATCAGTGGACCCCCCCCTAACCCCTCTCCCCCCATGTCCTCCGTCCTCATAAACGGTTTTGCTTCACTTGTTCTTTTACATCAGCTTCCCCTTCCTCTCCAAAAATTTCACCTCCGTTTCTATCTCTCTTTCCCCCTTTTACTTCCTTTATCCTCTTCTCCTCCCCTTCGTCTTTCCCCTGAGTCCTCCTCCCTTCCATCTCTTTCTCTTCGGACGCTCTTGACCGACCGGCGGGCCGTGAAGGTGGATGGCTCTCCCTGGCCTCCGTTCTGTTGTGCCGTGATCATACCTCCACCCAGCCGCCTGATTGAGATAATCACCCTCCCTTTTTATCTGCAGCCCCAGCTGCAATTCATTAAAGCAGAGAGGAGGGAGGTGGGGAGATTAATGGCAGCCCCCCCCTCTCTCCCTCTGTCTTTTTCTCTGTCTGTGCCAGTGTGTGCGTGTCTGTCTTTCTCTCTCGTGCTCCGAATGTTTCTCACTTGAGCAACATCTCACTCTTTCTTTCATCCAGCGTGTCGATGCCGTTTCCCTCAGCAGGTGCTTTCTGAAGGGGGATAAGAAGGGAGTCACTACTCACTGGCCCATTTGACAATAACATTTTCAATTTGAACAATTTCATTTCTCAGATAGATCCGAAGTAACTATTTGTATATTCATACCATATTCTTATATTTCCTTTTGCAGTGTGGGAGTAGCGCGAAAATTATTTTCATTCAAAAGAATCATAAAATGCACAAATGTGTACAGTATTTATCCTATTTATATATATATATATATATATATGGAGGGCTGTGTCGTAAAAGTGGCTACACTGTAGCTCTTCTAATGTGAAATAAATCATAATGCTCTCAATGAGCTCCAGTCCCATCTTAGATAACCACAATCATGAGTCTCTACCCCTGCCCTGTGAATCTGCTCTCACAGATTGGTATGCACCCTAAAACACTCCAGGCTGCTGTCTGCTTGTATGTGTGTGTGTACTTGTGTGCATGCATGCATGTTTTTGGTATGTATGTATGTATGTATGTGTGTGTGTGTGTGTGTGTGTGTTGTGTCTGGGGACACAGACATATGGAACAGGACTGTACCAGGGCATAGACCTTCAGCCCTGGGGGAATTCATGTTGATTTTCATGCTTGGCTGGGGCCGTTTAGCCAACTGTCACTCATGCATAGATATGAATCATGTACTGTATGTGCATATGTTTTATTTTATGTTGGAATATTGTCGCAATGTAAAAAAATATGTATAAATAAATAAATAAATGCAACGTAATTGTTTACATGATTTCTGAAAATTCATGATAGATTAGAATCAAAAGTGCAAAAGTGTATGCATATACGAAATTTTTACCATTGAACCTCAAACCATGAAAGCATTTTTACCAGTGTTCTATTTTAGTTTACTAAAAGCCAGGAACTAAGAGCTTTTTCTTTTTGTCCAAGATAATTTCAGTTGCGGCTAATTCATATTATTACTGAAATTGCCTCAAATTGGTTGCCATGGTTATCTTTTTAGCTTTGTGCCTCAGTGGCTGATGATTTGAGTGGACAGGGCATAGAATGAGACTGTTGGGTGGGGGGAGTGTGTGTGTGTGTGTGTGTGTGTGTGTGTGTGTCTGTGTTTGAGAAAGGCTGTTTTGAGAGAGATAAAGGGGGAGACATCAAGAGAGAGAATGAAAAATAGAGAGAGTGAAAAAGAAAGAAGAGAGGCAGAAAAAGAAGAGAGAGAAAGAAAGACAGAGACGCATGTAAAAGAAAGACTAATTTTGAAAGACTGAGGGGAAGTAATAGAGAGAGACAGTCTTTGTGTGTGTGTCTATGTCTCTCTGTGTGTGTGTGCCTGTGTGTGCATGTGCCGCATGTGTGTGTCGCATGTGTATGTGTGTGTGTGTCTATGTCTCTCTGTGTGTGTGTGCCTGTGTGTGCGTGTGCCGCATGTGTGTGTCGCATGTGTGTGTGTGTGTGTGTGTGTGTGTGTGTGTGTGTGTGTGAAAAAGGGGACAGAGAGGCTGTAAGGCAGTGACCTGGTAATAGTGAACGTGTCCACAGACAATATTCCAAGATAGTTGCCATGGTCACAATAATTGGGAGGCCGACCAGGCAAAAAGAGAGAGCGAAAAAGAGAAAGAAAGAGAGAGAGCGAGAGAGAAAGAGAGAGCGAAAGAAAGAAAGAAATTAAGAAAGAAAGAAAGAAAGAAAGAAAGAAAAAAAGAAAGAAAGAAAGAAAGAAAGAAAGAAAGAAAGAAAGAATGAAAGGAAAAAGACCAGTAAAGTAAAATGCACATGAGAAATAAAGTGAGCTGCCCATGGAAAGTGATGGTAGTCTGCCTGCCGAGAAACCCAAAGGGAGAGAAAAAAGAGAGGCAGCGACAGAGATGAAGAAATAGAGAGGCAGAGAGAAAGGGAGTGTCAGAGAGGGGAGACAAAGAGAGGGAGAGACAGAAAGACGACTGGAGGCAACACTGCAGTCAAGCAGCCGAGACTGGTACTGCACAGCTGAAGCTGCTCTTCCGCAACGAGTGCTACAAACACCAGTCCATGTTACGCGGCACTCACCACATAGGACCCTGGAGATAACCAGGGGGAAAAGAGGTGACCTCAGGACAACAGGGCATCAATGGAAACTCAACAGAATGTTCAATAAAATCTAATCAAAATAATTAAAGAGTTACGAAAATGTTGGATACAGATTTTCCACGTTTTTTTGGATGGATATTTTTGTTATGAAACCATTTAGAGAAAAAGCTCAGCAATACTTTTTTTCTTCAATGAACACAATGAATAAAAGCTACAACTGACCGTGTCGAATTGTGCAAGATGTCATTCCGGTTCATCCTCATCGTTATCATGGCCAGCATCATTATCTTGTACATCATCATATCATCCTCATCATCCACCATGATGACTACAACCCCCACCCACCCCTCCACAGCCCAGAGATTCTCACGATTCACTGACCTCAACATTTCCACTGTCGGCATCATCACACATACTCCACCAACCCCCCCCACCCACACACACACACACACACACACACACACACATGATGGGCATGGCCTCTAAGCAAATACCTGAAGCCCCGCCCTTCCCGCCCTCCACCCAGCAGTGCAGCTGTTTGACGTAAGAGTGGCACGTTTCCTCTGCGGTTCCCCTGACGCAGGCAGGGCCCCTTCCAGGGGGACACACTGATCCCAGTGGGTGCTGAGGGCCTCGTCTCTGCCGGGTGAGTTTACGAGTCGTGACGAAGGGGGTTGGACCATCCTCGTCACGAGCTTCTCGCTCGGGTGGAGTCGCTGCCGCATCCCTGCAGCTCTCCTCTCCCGTTTCGGGCTTCCCTCCTCCTCCTCCTCCTCCTCCTCTCTTTTTCTGGGACGCCACGGAAGTGGGAGGCATGAGCAGGGAGTGAAATGGGGGGGAGGGGACAGGGGCGGCACGTGGAGTTGGCATAGGGGAGGGTCCGGGGGAGGGTCCTGCTGTGACAGTATGGAGTGACGGTTTAGTGTAGGAGGGATTGAGGGGGGGAAGGCATGCGGTGTTGGGGTGGCTTTGCGGTGGGGGAGTCACGACTCGTGAGTCATGCTAGGACAGTCCCTCCTCCTCCTCCTCCTCCTCCTCCTTCGCTGTCATTTTTTTGGTAGTAAAGAGCAGAACTCGCAAGCAGCTGCAGGGAAAGCCTCTCCACTGCACCCACACACTGTCATGTCTCGTTTCTCCCTCTGGGATCACAGGCCGTTCTAAGCATGTGTGTGTGTGTGTGTTTGTGTGTGTGTGTGTGTGTGTGTGAGAGAGAGAGTGTGTCTGTGTGTGTGTGTGTGTGCAGAGAATAAAAACAATTCTGGTCCGGTATTGTGTCTGAATCAAGTATACACAAAGACACATATGAAACCTGATCCTCAGCTGCCAGGGGAGTGCTGTGGAGTAGCAGGCGTAACGTTCCTCTTTGTGTTTCGCTTTCACCCATGTTGTATTTTAGGCAAATTGTTTCCAACTTAGTGCCTAATGTACACTGGTTAATTTGCAATCTGTGTTTGTATTAAAGTGCCCTGTTTTGTTCAGGGCGAGTTCGACATGTTTGTTTGTGGTTTCTCCAGCGGGCCTGTTTTCCCGTTGTTTTATTTGGGGCTGTTGCGTCTTTACTTTGTCCAAACCGGATCCCGTGAGAGAATAAACCAACCAAAACCGCATCAAGCAGTGATGGAGAGTACTCTGGAAGAGCTCAGCCGAGGTCAGGTCCTACGTGCTAAATATAGCATGGCCTCAGCTAAGCTGCAGGACTACTGGGCCAGTCTCCTGCCTGATTACCGTGCTGGTTGGCACATTATTCAGCAGGAAGTCTCTCCAGTGACCTGTGCTGAGTTTTCAGCCTCTCCCGAGCTCCGGTCCCAAGCCTTTCCAGAGACCCGTCTCCTGGCTTTGGCCTTTCCGGAGACCCATCTCCAGTCCCTGTTACTTCCAGGGGCCCGAGCTCCAGTCTTCAGTCCTTCTCAAAGCCTGTCCCTGGCCTTTTCAGAGTACAATTGAGACTGTGGACCCCGTGACAGCAGCGCTCACAGAAACACACGGACACACACACACACACACGTGGTGACACACTGGGCTGTGACCCTGGGGATGTGGTATCTGTGTGTATACGATGAGGTGTGTGTCACTCACCGACATTTTCTTGTGCCAGCTAACACACATGCAGTGACACGGTGCTGTCAGACTGTCAGACGCAGTGTCTCTGCCCCAGCATTTCCCAACCGGTGTGCCTTGGAATTTTGGGAAAGTCACATTTGGGAAAGATAAACTAATCTTTTGTATTAAGTTCGATTCAGTTTTACATCTGGGGTGCACGCGAAATAAATACGTTTATGCAAGTGTGCAGTGGGTTGGAAAAGTTTGGGAAGCGCTGCTCTACCCTCACAAAGAATGCATGGAATAATACAACCATATATGGTATATTGGTCCTCACCATTTTACAGTGTATGCCACCTTTATTTGTATTTTTCAATATGATTACATTGTTATTTATGAATAGAAAATATCTGCACATCTTTTAAATCTCTAACATTTAAGCTATGTTGTATATATTTCTTTTATAAGAAAATATTCCCTTGAATTGAGCAGGAAATAAGTATTCAAATGAACTTGGCTGGTTAAATGTATTTTGTTACATTTTGACCGGATGCAGTTTCCATTTTGCACATTTTGTCTAAAGAATATTTAAAGATAAAGAGTGTCCATTCATCTCTTCACTGCATCTTTAATTATGTGCTTTATTAATGGCACTTTTTATATGGAAATTTCTTTTCTTGACTATCAACCTGTTTTTAGTGCACATTGAAATCCCATTCAAACATCTTGTTTTTAATTAAAGGGATTTCCTTGGAACAGACAAAAAAAAATAGATATTTGAATGTCTTTGATGTTCCTTTGACTGTATCAGTCTGTTTCCTGATGCAGATTTCAAATCGTCTCTCGGCAGCGCACCACAGATAGTGTGCCATTCTCCTCAGTGCGCGTCTCGTTAATCTAAATGCTAATTGATTCTGAATGAGACTTTTTCTTTTTAGTCTGAGGGGCCAGGTTTTGTCTCTCTTTATTGATTGTTGGTGTGTGTGTGTGTTTGTGTTTGTGGGGGATCTAGTGTGTGTTTGTACGTGTGTGTGTGTGTGTGTGTGTGTGTGTGTGTGTGTGTGTGTGTGCCGTGTGCGCACGTGCACTTCATACATCTTCTGAAGCTGACAGACAGTTTGTGACAGTATGTATCGTGTTCTGTGGCTCTGTGCGTCGTTCTGCCTGGAGTGTGTGTGTGTGTGTGTGACATCGACACGGCAACAGACGTCTGAAAGCCAGAGAGAGTCAGTAACCGCACGAAACACAGAGAAGCCAAACATGGTGTTAGGCCTGAACACAGACAGGAAGTAGGAAAATAAAAGCGCAGTGGTGGTGAATGGAGGTAGTTGGCACACGCATGGTAATTGGAAAATAGAGCACGGGGACAGCTAAATGATCCGTGCCACGTTGCTAGGAGACGCGAGGGCTGGATGCTACAGATAAACGCTAGGATTCCACCCCTGCCTGCGAGTGGAGAGAGAGAGGGGGGTGGGGGGGGGGGCGATGAGTGGGGGGATATGGGAGAGGTGGAGGGGCAGGCAGGGAGGGGAGAAGGGGTGTTGGGGAGGGGAGGCGAGGGGGGCTTGTCATGTGACTGAGGATGGAGACACTTTCATTCACAGACGCAAAAACTCCCTGTTCCTGACTTTCTCTCTTTGCATATTGGAACGCGGCCGAGGCCTTTCAGTCGCTCGGGGAGGAGGGTGCGAAAATGAATCCCAAATCTCTGGCGGGAGGCACTTCCTTTTGCAATGTTCCCCGTACTCCCGTCCAACGGGCAAAAGACAAAACGGAGAGGTCCGCTTCCTCACCTCGAGGATGGGGAAATGGCCGCGTCCAGAGTGCACACCATAATTACCCATGAATGGGTCTTCCCGCGCCTGATTGGTGGAGAGAGCTAATGGGGTCAGGCGTCGCGCCAGAGCCGCCTGCACAGCAGCTGATTGCTATTCAACCTCTGATTACAGTCATTTAAATCGACAGCGGGCTAGGAGGCAGGCAAGCAGGCAGGCAGGCAGGCAGGCAGGCAGGCAAACAGACAGGCAGGCAGGAAGGCAGACAGGAAGGTAGGTGGGGGGCCTTCTGGCATAGCTGCAGTGGCTGTCTGGGCCGTAGATGTGGAATGAGCAGAGTGGGAACGAGAACTTATTTATTCATCTTAATCTAAAACATTTTATAGCAATGAATGTAACAAAAACTAGACGCTCAGTCCATGACAGTTTGGGCCATAGTGCAATAAGGTGTGTCTGTACGGCATCGCAAGTGTCCATGGTGCTAAGGTCTATGTCTGTTCTAGTCATTTCAGATCTATGACTGTAGCAGTCTGGGTTGGAGGTTTTTGGTGGTGGGGAAGGCATTTTGTTTCTGCCTGCGTCATTACCCAGCTTAGGGAGGAAGCAGGGCCTAACTAAACAGCCACACAACAATAACCATACTTGACTGTGATAGGAAATTGCCATCATAGTTTGAATTGAATCATCAATTTGCATAATAATTCATTACAATTTGTATGTGTGTGAGACTGTGTGTGTGTGTGTGTGTGTGTGTGTGTGTGTATGGTATAGGTGATTTCGATATTTTTAGATAAGTTTTCAATAAACAAAACATTTTCATTATGAGTGTTCACTCAATTTTGAGATTAGATTTGAATATCTGTACCATAAAGACCAAAATAAAAATATATCTTTCGTTCAGACATTCAGATGCTTGTTTTTTGCCACCATGAGACCTTGAATAATCGGAGTGGATGAGCGAGTTACTGAGGTAGGGTTTTCTAGGGAACAATGTAATGATTAATCAAGCAGTGAAGGAGCACGGCCCACTCCAGCAACAAGCACTGCAAGGTTAATCGGTCAATTGATTAGATTGGTGGACTAAACCATTACGACAATATAGATTTTTCCTCTTTTCTTCTTGTGTTCCTGTTGGTTTTACGCTTGTGTATGTGTGTGCATGCGAGTGTGTGTTTTGTGGTACCTCCCTCTGGTGAAAACGCATAGGTGCTCTAATGTAATGGGAATCATGACATCTCAGAATTCATCTCATATGCATTAACAATCCTCCTTCTCTGATAAAATATGCCTGCTATAAACCATTGTTTTTTTCAGGCCGAAAACAAAACATCAAAAAAAAAAAAAAACTGATTGAAATATTGATTTCCCATTTATTAACAAATACATAACTTTTCACAAAAGAGATTTACACAATCCTAATAATACACTATGCTATTTTCACAGATAAATAGAAAATAATGACTTTCGTAAACTGCAAAGGCAGGTATGACTGTTTTTTTTTTTTTCAACAATACTGACATCTACAACTTGGCGGCAGAAGTAGAATTACAGTCTACCAGACACCTCAAGGCAGATGAGTACAATACTCTTGTGTCCAAAATATTCAGAGATCACCCTCTCTGTCAGTAAATACCCTTTGTTTTGGTATACTTCCATGAAGGCTTAACATTTATGCATCCAGTATCTCTTCGATTGTATGATTCTTACGTTTATTCTTCACAAACGCACCCACACCCACACCCACACACACAATGGCCATTCAACATAAACTGCAAAAACCGCACAAGTTGACCCATCATGTAAAGGTCCACATAACATCATTCATCTGCACAGACTCGTGTCTGTGGTCTGTAAAGCATGTGTATGTGTGTTAGTGTGTGTTTGTGCCCCAACACATCTGTGTGGTAAGGGTATATAGTAGAGTCACCGCCTGCCCTCCGGGAGAAGGCTGTAGAGGTGACCTAGTTGTGCTGATTCCAGTCAGCAGAAGGGTCTTTCCATCAGGCCTTTGTGCTGGGGCAGTGAAGTGGAGAGCCCTGGACACTGGGACACGGCAATTGGGCTTGTGTAACGAAGCAGGACGTCCCTCGACACAATGTTACACACACATATATACACACACACACACACACACACACACACACACACACAGCCCTACCCCCATCCACACACACTTTCTCCTTACATTCAGTGTCCAGAGCAATACAATTTATGGCGCCAATTTATTACAGTCCCCCTTTGAAGCAGGGGATGTGATTCCTGGGTGTGATTCGGCGGTGCATGTAAACAGCACATCATCAGGATCCATCATGGCTGCCGGCGGTGACAGTGATAGAGCTGGGGCTGCTGCCTGTGATGAATGCTGCTCTTCCTGTTTGCCATTAGACTGGCCATGCAGCCCGAGAGGCCATTTACACAAAATGGCTGCACAATAGCATCAACTGACACATAAAAAGGCCCATCCCCACAAGGAAAAATAATACCTAATAGGAGTGGAGATGCTTGCTTGCCGTGTGTGTGTGTGTGTGTGTGTTTGTTTTTGTGTGTATGTGTTTTTCCATAAAACGCAATACAATCATAATCAATGTGTCAAGTAAGAACTGCAGAAACACGTAGCGTTGCCAAGTTTCCACACCTTGTTGTCAAAGTATATAAATCAGCACTATTTACAAATGAAATGTATTTTTTTCCAACTGACAATGTAAAGAAGTTAAGAGAAATACAAAAGCGAAATACAGAAAAAAGTGGATCCAAATTCAGCTCGATAAAAAATTAAATGTACAAGAACCCTGTAACATCCCCACAAAAGGCGAGTGGAAGAGCTTCTGTTATGGTATACTGTAACGTCAAACTCATCATCATTCCAAAGTTATCGTAGTAGCATTCATGATACAGCAGTATCCTCATCACATTCAATATAAATAATCAATCACAAGATGCAATACTTTTTGAGCCTGCTGGTAATTTCAACCATAACGGCAACAACAACAACAACAAATAAAGAATGCTGAAGTCCAGCTTCGCCATCCCGTCGGTAACGGCTCCCTTTTCAAAGCTAGGACAACGTCTCTGAAGGTTGCAAGTCCAATCCCTTGGTTAAGAAAGAATCAAAGAATGTCTTTGTACACAATACAACTCTCTATCTGGCTCAGAGGTCAGTTTTGAGGCCAGAGTGCGAGAGAGCGAGAGAGAGAGAGTAGAAGGTCAGAGACAGGGGCTATCAGTCAATCAAGGTCAGACCCCTTATGTGACCAATAAAGTATAGAAAAAAACGGTAATACATACTTCTTTCCAAGTGCGTTTTGATCAAAATCAAGTGCAACAAAAGAAAGAACGATATATGGCAAGACAGACAGTCAGGGAGAGAGCAAGAGGCAGAGAGAGAGAGAGAGAGAGAGAGAGAGAGAGAGAGAGAGAGAGAGAGAGAGAGAGAGAAAGCTACGCTCAGTCAAGCGGGCGGTTGCCATGTTTGTAGCCAGAGGTGCTCTGCACCCCCATCTGGACGCTCTATCACGGACGGAGTTGATCGCCTGAGAGCGTGGCTGACGAGCCAAACGGCCCCAGCCGCCTCTCCCCTCTCCGCTCCTCCTGATTGGCTGGGAGGCAGGCGCAGCGTCACCGGAGCGGCTGCGGCATCAGAGCCCTGCGGTAACGCAGGAAACGGGAAGGCAGGAGGGAGCGCGGGAGGAAGAGGAGGAGGAGGAGAGTAGAGGGGAATGTGGTCTCCGTCTGGAGGTGAATTGTTTCAGAACCTCTCTCGCCATACCCCCCCCCTTTTTTCTCTCTCTCCTTCCATCTCTCCTTCCATCTGGGAGTCTCTGCGTGTTGTTTTTCTGTCTAAGCTCTTCACACCCCCCTGGTGGCCGCCGGCTTTAACTTGATCACCCACTCTCCTCCGGGGTTGCTGTTGTAGAGGTCCAGGAGGTGTGTCTCAGGGTCCAGGCGGTGCTCACCTACGGTAGGCACACACACACACAATAACACGCACACACACACACACAAATCAAACATGCACATACACACAAACATAAGAAAACACTTAGGATGGACAAGCAAATCATAACTTCTTACATTTGACATTTAGCAGGTTATTTTCATCCACATACAAATATTTTCCGTTTGACAGTCTTTAACAGACTTCAAATATGAACAGCTCTCTGTTAGAGTCCAGAGGCAGTCCTGTGAGAGAACATGGACATGTGTGGAATAAGCTTTGGTCTGCTCTGATAACTGCAGATGCACGGCGCTCTGCACGGTCCACTGCGTGAGACTCCGCTAGCCTCATCAGTTCAATGAGCAGAAATACATGCAAATGTCAGACCTGCAACGATCAGTGAGAGGCCGGAGCCTTTTTAATGAACTCGTAGGCACACGGGAGTTCAAAAGAGGTTCAAATGCTTCCTGGTCAAACGTTCAATGTCTACTGCTGCTTGGCAACACATTTTGACCTAGCGAACATGCAGACACAATGCTTTAATACTGTGAGCTAAATGTGGTGTACAGGTTGCCTGACAAATGCACCCTGCTAATGTAGCAACTTTCAACCATATAGACCCTGAGACCTGGGTTGCATATTAAAGTGTGGACCTACCAATGTTTCCCCCAAGCTCGTAAATGGCACAGTCTGGATAGCTGATTGAGCTATTTCTGTGGAGACAAAATAAAATACATAGTGTAAAAAAAAAAGATACTTTAGTACAGTACAGTAAGGTGTTTTTTTGTACCAAACTTATCAAAGCAATACAACAATATAATAGCACATTGTGTTTTAGTGGTGCCGTAGTTTTACCTGCGAGAGCCCTTGCCGTTATCGGCGCTGACCAGGTGCCGGTGGAACTTGGCCAGCAAGTCCGAGGCCCGTGAGCTGATGTTGACCTGAACCTCCATGGTGCTGTTCACCTGGTCCCCTATCTGGATCTTCACTGTACGACATGGCTACGGAGGGCACAACATCACAGCTAAATGTTTATGTTATGCCAAACAGACATCTACGTTTCTATAATTATATATTTATTATATCTAGTATAAAACACACAGTATGATATTTTCTGTTTTACTATATAATTCAGATTGTGATTTTGTTGTTTGTGATTTATCGTTATTACAGTGTTTTTGTTGACTTTAGAGCTTCATTTGATTTTCGTTAATTTGAAGACCCACTGACCTCGGAGGGGTTTTTGTCGGCTTTGTCACGGCTGTCCGTGCCGATCTTCCTCAGGAGGTTCTTGATCCGTCGGTCGTAGAACTGGTAGCGCCGGTTACTGTTCTCGTTCAGCTTACGCACCTGGCCCATTAGGAAGTTGGGGATCTGACAGGAGTCAATCATTCTTGTCATGTTTCTGTGCATACATGACTCTCGTAACACTTATGTAACTCAACAGGATTAGACACGGCAATGGATTACCAGAGACGTCCTAAAGGTTTGTTTACAGTCTTACAATACCTTATTGCATCACAGTACATAGTAGTAATAACAATACATTATATCTGAGGACGCCTGTCAAGACACTCAGGATCACCTACATGGCCGCTATTATACATTGTCTAAGAGGCCCTTACTAATTATAATTCATGTCTGACATTAACCCAGCCATTCCATTCATATTTGGGCTTGCGTTGTGTCTCCTGCCTCACCGTCCAGAGCAGCTCCCTGTAGTGGATGAGGAGCCTCATGATGTCGGCAGCCTTCTCCACCTGGCCCTTCTCGGCCTCGGCCCCGTCGGTCAGCTGACTGGGCACGGCCTTGTGGAGGAAGAGGTTGGGAGCCATGATGGTGGACACGGCCCACAGGTTCATCCTGTTCCGCCGCTCTCGGACTACCACCTTGTTGAGGAACTCAAGCAGAGCCTAAGGAATGAGAGAGAGACGGAAGGGAGGCCATTTTAAATATCTGGTTGGTAATTCTCAGTAGCAAAATGGTGCAGGAGCAAAGGGGGTTTGTTGCTCTTACGGATCTAGGTTTCCATCGATCAGTTGCAACTTAATAGTATGGAGGTACTGATGAAAGCCTTTGGCCTGATATAAGCTAGTGTTCAAGTGCAGGTTGAGTTCGGTTTGATTCCCACAAAAGGCTATGTCTGTACCGAATGTATCTGTGGCAATATATTGGCAATATGCAGGAACTTCCCTTCACTTGCTGAGGCCTTTCCAGTTGCGTAAAGCTATTTCATGCAGGCTGGTTGCGTAAGCTCAGCTAAACCCACAGACACCTACTGAAAAGACCCAACGTTGTATGCAGCTCTAGTTGACTGATCTCATGTCCCCACGAACGAGGATGAGTCACTGTTGATGTACCTATATCATTATGTAAGCACATTACATCACATTCATTTAACAGACGTTTCTATCCAAAGCGACTTACACAAAATAGTGCCAACAAAAAGATAGGTAAAAACTACAAATCAGGTAGATAAAATAAGTGCGATAATATTTTGTTTGTGTTTGAAATGTGCCATACAAATATATGTACCTTGCCTTTGCCTTACAAAACATTATGGAAAACTACATATCGAAATTCTCACTCAGTCCCTCATAATTGTGCTCCCTTGCCTCTTAACGACTAAAACAAATGTATTCTTCAAACTAGGATGTATCTTTATTTATACAGGCGTAATAGGACATCATAGATTTTCTATACATGACAAAAAAAACTTTTAATAAATAAAATAAACTTTTAATAAACGCATGTGATGTATAGAGGAAAGACCTACATTTATATATATATATATATATATATACACATTTTAATGACGGACCATTTCTAGACTCCCGAACATACAGAACGTGTATTGTAATGTGTTTGAACTGTAATGTTTGCTTTTGGCATGGGGGCGTTACCTTGAGCGTGTCCCTGTTGGGTTCAGGCAGCAGCAGGACCAGCAGATTCAGCATGTGGAGCTTCTGCTTCAGATCACCGATGTCTAAACGCACAGAGACACACAGAAACACCGTCAACATGCACTCGTGTCATGTATCATGGCACTCAAGCATAGGTGCACATGTGTGCTCTCACACGCTAACATACACACTTAAGACAAAGGCTAACAGTTTACAGACAAATGATCTCACACACACACACACACACACACACACACTCATTTCCTCTGTCTATGACTCAAGAATAACGGAATCTAAAGATTAATGACCATGCGACGGAAGGCCATTAGGGCGTTTGGCTTTTGTCTCTGGTTCAATCATTTCAGTCAGACAAACTCATCCATCTTAAACATTTATTACATGTTGAACACATGTGCGCTCCAAGCCTGACTACTTCCAAATCCAGATTAAAAATGTATATGTTCTCGATTGCATTTGGCTGAATTGTTCCTTCGTACCAATTGTTTTTTTTTGTTTGTTTTTTTCATCCTTGTATGTTTCTGCTTGCCTTGTGTAAAGAACATGGAATTGTCTATGTGTATGAAATGTGCTACACAACTACATTTGATTTGATTCTGATTTGAATACAGTTCAGATTGGCATGCTTGGATCGGGTATCTTTTTCAAAGTTCCCTGCCATAGCAATTCCTTGGACAACACTTTGGTGGTAAGGACCACACCTATTTCAATCCCCCATTGGAACATGAGCAGATCACAGACTAGCAGACCCCAGGAGGCATATCTGACGTGGACGTGCTCAGAAATTTCCCTCACTTCATCCAACGAGCACAGAACCTAACCGAGAGTCCAGATCATTGAAAACTACAACCCCCACACCCCATTACCTTGTAACAGGTGTGCATATGTGACTGACTGATCAGTATGACAGGTCGCGCCAGCAGCAACGCTAAGACCTCGAGTTGTCTGATCTGATCATTAGCTCTCGCTCCCTTCATTAAGAGAAGAAATGCACTAGGTATCCTAAAGTCAGTCATCAATCAGACTTAACACAATGCACTTCTATATCTCCCTCTGTTCAAATGTGCGATGTTTCTGGAGAAACGCGTTGTTATTGGTCTAATGCCTGTCTACTCGTTTTGTCTTCAGTCAGAGCTCTAAGCGGGACCATGTCTGAGTGGTGTCGCATTCTTTTGTTCTGGTGCCACGGCTGCCTAGGCAATCACTGTACCTGGTAAGCCATGCTAAATGAAGAAGACAGAGCGACTGTCAGTTAGGAGGCCAGGAGGGCGGGGCGTTTGTGCGGGTCGTTCTTCACGGTTTGACAGATCAGAGAGACAGGCACACCGGTATTTAAAGTGTCGCAGACATTTTTTCACCGCTCCCCCCAAAAATCGACGGCGCTTCTTTCTCGCCGCGCGGGGATGGGTTAAGGGGTCGTGCGGGGTCACGGCTAGCGCGGCCCGGTGCGTTGCCGCGGTGACCGGCCGGGCTCACCTCTGACGGCGCTGAAGGCGTTGAGGTGCTCGGCCGTGAGGAGAGGGGAGGGAAGCTCGCGGATGAACTTCTTCACCAGCGCCGCCGCGTCGTTGGGGCTGAAGTCCTCCCAGCTCACGCGGCTGGAGTAGAAGTTGTTCTCCAGGTTCTGCTGCAGGAACTGTGCGGCGGGATAGAAGGAATATGAGGGTTGAAGTAGCAGCTCAAGTATATCGGTGTGATTGTACTAAATTGACTCAAAAGCAAATGCATCTAGGCGAAATGTTATCAGTTGTAGTTGTACTTCGTTATACCAATCCTTCTTTGCTGCAGTCTTGCAGAATTCAAAGTGACACGTCCCTAGCGCTAAACAGGAACCAGTGACATGCGCTAAGCAGTGCCCTCTAGTGTTGACTTTGTGTTAGTGTAAGGTACGGAGAAAGTCCTCTATGGTTCTTTGTCAGAGGCAACAGAAGCGCGTTCCAGAATGTACAGTGCCCCCAGATATTGTACCTTGATTCTGGACTGAGACCCTGGAACCCGCAGTATCCCCTCCGAGTCAACACCTCTCTTCTCCAGGAAGGAGAGCAGCTGCAGACAAAAAGAAAGAGAGAGACAGAGGGAGAGAGACAGAGAGAAAGAGGGAGGGTAACAGAAAAAGGTTTTCAGCATAGGTACCGCGATGTGGTTGGAGATAGGAATCTATCACCTCTACTGGTTACACAGAGTAACTGCTTTCACGTACAGGGTGTGGCTCAGCATTTCCAAACAGAAAATGGCAGAAGTGTGTGCTCTGTTCGATACACACAATGGTGACAGCCGCTACCATTCAAAAATGTCGATGGCTCCATTGATTTAAGGAAAACATTTACTCAGCCAACACCATCTGAATTGCATGCAAACGGGCACACACAATCACAGGCATTGTGTGTCGAAACCCAGGCCACACTGACGAGAAACGTTCATGTAAAACAGAGTATGCTTCAAACTAGCCGTCATACCGCAGTAACATACCGAGTAACATAAAGAAACAGGCCCACAAGTTGGTTTGTATCTACGAAGCCTGGACGTATGAGGACACTCACCGCCTGCAGGATGAGAGGGACAGTGGTGTTGGGCTTGACTTTCTGATCGTTCTCCAACAGAGTGGCCAGGGGCACGCCGAATAGAGCGCTCTCTGTGGACAAAAGGAGAAGACGGGGGGGAAAGGTTAGCTCTGCCATCCACCGCTGTACTTCCACATCTCCAGACGAACGCACTGAGCCGGGTCGACAGGAGTGGACCTGGAGCTGTCGAGTGGGTAAGTGGGCTTGGTGTTCACAATGTGTACCTACAGTGTGTGTGTGTGTGTGTGTGTGTGTGTGTGTGTGTGTGTGTGTGTGTGTATGTGTATGTGTATGTGTATTTGTTTGTACAGTATATGTATGTGTGTGTGTGTGTGTGTGTGTGTGTGTGTGTGTGTGTGTGTTAGTAAGTGTGCGTGTGTGTGTGTGTATTTGTGTTTGTACAGTATATATGTGTGTGTGTGTGTGTTAGTAAGTGTGTGTGTGTGTGTGTGTGTGTGTTTGTGTGTGAGCCACCTGGGATCTTCCTCTTGCTGGTCTTGTGCCTCTTGACGTCCAGCTCCAGCAGGTCACA